>CAIGRF010096178.1:11990-28494 GCA_903798235.1 Fraxinus ornus
TAAATGGATAAAATTTTCCATGGAAAAACTTAGCCATCAAACAACCAAATCCTTTCCATGGAAAATGGAGGAAATCAAACACACCCTTAGTGAATATGAAACACCATTTGTTGAATTCTATGCACAACATGTAATCATAAATGAAACTATGGCACCTTATTCATCTCAGCAAATTGATGTTATTGAATGAAAAAACTGTACCTTAAAAGAAATGATGAATACAATGTTAGTAAGTTTTAGGTTACCACAAAACATGTGGAGAGCAACAGTGTTATCGCGAAATCACCTTTTAAATAAGGTACTCAAGAAGAAAAAAGAAAAGACCCTTATGAGTTATGTAAAGGAAAAAGATCTTCTTATAAATACTTACGAGAGTTGGGGTATCTTGCTAAAGTGATTGTACCAACATCAAAGAATGTGAAGATAAGCTCGAAAATTGTAGACTGCATCTTCATTGACTATACGCATAATAATAGTGCTTATCGATTTCTTGTGCATGAGTTTAAAATTCCAGACATACGTAAAAACACAATACTAGAATTGAGAAACACTTCATTCTTTGAACATGTATTTTCGTATAGATCCAAAAAGGAAACAAGCTCTTCTAAACGAACACATGAGACTGATTGAAAATATTTCGGATCAAGAACTAAAAGAGGATGTTGAGGTTGAACCAAGACGTACCGAAAGATAAAGGTCATAAAAAATTTATGGTCCTGATTTTCAAACTTATATGCTTGAAAGTTAACCTCAAAACTTTCAAGAAACTATGAACTCTTCAGAAGGATTTCAATGGAAATAGGCCCATTAAAAGTGAAACATATTTTATTTTGCAAAATCATACGTTAGTGAATCTTCATCCAGAAAGTAAATCGTTAGGCTATAAATGAATTTTTAAAAGAAAAATGAAAACAAATGGAACTATCGAGAAATATAAGGTTAGATTAGTGATAAAAGGTTACAGACAACGAGAAGGTCTTGAGTACTTTGATACATATTCTCTAGTGATGAGAATAACATCTACTAGGATGATACTTACGATTATTGCTCTATGAAATCTTGAAGTACATTAAATGAATGTTAAAACTAAATTTTTGAATGCAGATTTAGAGGAAAAAAATCTACATGGAACAACTTTAGGTTTTCCATCACCAGGACAAGAAAGGAAAATTTGTAAATTGGTGAAGTCATTATATGGCTTGAAACAAGCACCCAAACAGTGGTATGAAAAGTTTGATAATGTCATGATGGAATGCAGATTTAAGATCAATGAATGTGATAAATATTTCTACATCAAAGATACCGAAAATGGTTATGTCATTTTATGTATTTATGTTGACGACATACTTGTTGTTGGTAGTAACGATAAGATGAATAAATCCAAACTCGAGATTTGACACAAAAGATATGAGTTTAGCTAATGTTATACTTGGAATTAAAATCTCAAGAACATCGGATGGATTCATTCTAAGTTAGTCGTATTATGTGGATAAAATTCTGGAAAAATTTAAAAAGGATGATTTCGGTGTGGCTAGAACACCGATAAATATAAGTCAACATCTATCTAAAATTAAATGTGATAGTATCTCTCAAGTGGAGTATTCTAGAATTAGTGGAAGTCTGATGTACTTGATGAGTTGTACAGGACTAGACATAGCATACACAATTAGTAATTTAAATAGATACACGAGTAATCTAAGAGCTGATCACTGGAAATGAATAGTAAGAGTACTAAGGTACTTAAGACATATTCGTAGCTATGAACTCACTATACCAGATATTCAGGAGTCGTTGAAGAATATAGTGATGCAAACTAGATATCTGATATAAAAAAACGCAAAGTCTTCTAGTGGATTTGTGTTCACATTTGGAGGTGCAACTATATCTTGAAAATTCTCTAAACAAATAGTTATAGCCAAATGTACCATGTAATCTACGTTTATAGCTCTAGATAAATGTGGTGAAGAGGTTAAGTGGTTATGCAACTTCTTAAAGGATATTCTGAAATGGTCAAAACCCGTACTAGCAATTTACATATATTGTGATAGTCATTCAACAATTGGAAGGGCACAAAGTAACATGTACAATGGTAAGTCTAGACATATGCATCGTAGAAATAATACTATAAGGCAACTACTTTCAACTAGAGTTATCTCTATTGACTATGTAAGGTCAAAAGATAATATTGCGAATCTGCTAACCAAAGAGTTAAATAGAGAGTTAGTTAGAAAATCATTGAAAGAAATAGGACTTAAGCCCTTAAATGAATGAGTTAATATAAAGGAAACCTAACCTAGTTGGCCGGAGATCCCAAAATCTAGGTTCAAATAGACAACTTAACTGTAAAGACATAATCGAATCGTTATGGAGGATATTATCTCATGTTCATTCCTATGATGTAACAATGATGTCTATAAGGATGAAGGAAAAACAAACATTTAATTATTATTATGCATCGAAAATTGATCGAAATAATGCGAGTTACTTATAATAAAAAATCACCTATGTGACAGAGAAGTGGGACTGCTTCTAAAGGAATTGTGTGGAGTTCAATTTTTAGAAACTTTCGCAGAACTAGGTATATGTTCTGGCCATAATAAACATAACAATGAGAATTGAATTGTGTTTACGAAGAAGTTTGTGTATAGTATATTATCTATTAGATATAATGAAAAACGGTTTAAAGACATCGTGTCTACTGGTTAAAGAAATTATACTTCACAAGGGGAGGTTTAAGGGGGTAATGCTTACCTATTTTATGCTGATTTCAACAGTTGAATATATCACCAAGTCTTTGTGTATCATGTGTCTTAGTGTCTATATCTCTCTCAATTTTTATTCATGTGAGAGATTGTTAGAAAAATGGCATATATAGGCTGATTTTGGCATAATTTTGAGTGGAGCCCATTCATTCATTTTGGAAGATCAAAGTTGATTCATGTTCTCCTTTGTGAGAACATTAAAATCATTTAATTACTTGCAAAAAATGATAACCGGGTGAATGAAAAATTAGAGTTCAAAGTGGACATTTGGAAGATGTTTATATGTATTGGAGGGAAAACAAATAGGGTTTGTCCCAGATAGGAAAATGATGAAAGCAAATATCACTTTATATATGGCTACAATTTGAAAGTATGTAATCATGTGTAATATAGAGGCTCTTTCCACGTACACGCATAGGAGGTGTAACACTTGTAACTGCTGGCCATTCATGCCACTTATTCATGGGCCATTAGCTTATAATAAAACTTAAGTTTTCCATATTCCACACACAAATTTCTCCCATACAGCTTCCAATTTCTGTCTGCTAAAATTCTTTTCTGTCCAAAGAAAACAATTCATCGCAATTCAAATTTAATGCTAGCGACTCTTTCATTTTTCATCTTTTCCAACTCTACTAACAGCTTTTTTCATTCTTTATCTGCAAACCTCAAAAACATATTCAAAAGCTCAACAAAAAGATCTCGTTAATATTAATTTATTGAAATATAATATTTCATTATTTTTGAATCGGTAAGTACATTTTCATTTTTGCGTATGCTTAGGTTCAATTTTATTTGTTTAGTTTACCTGTTTAATTGCTAAATATTATTTTGACTAATTTTAGTGTGTGTAGATATATTATTACACATTATTGGACAAATCTCTATAAATTTTTAAAGCAAAAATGAAACAAAAAATATACAGCCTAAGATTTGTTTGCTCTTTTTCATCTATCTTTTTTCTTAGAGTTTGAATTAAAATATAGATGTGGAGTTGACACTCGTCACAATTTGTTACTTTGATGTATTTCAAAGGAATGAAAAATGAGAAATGGTCATAGAATTGGACGTGCGATGGAGAATGTGTTTTTGTAATTCATTTAACAATGAATACATCGCATATGGACATTTTTCATAATTTACAAAGCCTCCTCAACATTAATACAAAAGAATATGAGATGGATTTAAGATTTATGTTTCCCAACCATTCAAATATCCCAATCCCATCAATAAAAATTACTTCTAAAATGCAAGTTAAGGGGATAATTTAACTCAACAAAAACCACAATTCTCCTCTATGCAAAACTTTTGTGAGGAATAATATTCTCAAGAATGAACATGAAATAAATAATAAAGTATACAGTAATATGAATTATTTTTGGGACACAATGAATATAGCTCACAAGGATAACGTAGTTATTTGGGAGACATTTTCTACAGATCATGATCTCATTATTATGCACAGACCTCTCAAGATATTTCAACATAATGTGATAGAAATTCTATATACAAACCAGGATCTCATTATTTTATCTAGGCATAGACACGAGTTAGGTGGAATATTTAGAAAGTTGTACACATGATTACATTGGAATACATCTTCGAGTTCAAAGTGATGACATCAAACAAAACTAGGTATACAATATCTATGTAAATGATAGTTGTAAGTAGCGTTTGAGAGCAACAAAGTTTGACACTACCAATTTCTTTGTAGATTACAAGTATGCACGTAGACATACTTTTTCAATGGGTATTTGTCACACTGATCACCCATAAGTAATATTATGATTTATTGGAAGACCTAAGGACAACCTACATACATCATTCATGACATTCATTTGGAGTTTGAGTGGTTATAAACCGTACTAGAAGGCCTATAAGGTTGAAGATTGCTTGTTGGAGGATTTAATGGATTCACCCTAGAAGAGTTATGCTAAACTAGACAAGTATTTTCATAAAATGGCAAGAACTAATCCTAGCTCAATGTTCTTTATTGAGACTGATACGACAACTGCTTCAAATATTTCTTCATTTGTTTTGGAAAATGCATTCAAGAATTTACTAATTCAATGCGACCCCTAACTTTAGTCGACGAAATATTCCTTATAGCTAGATATGAAGGTAAGTTAATTATTGCTACGTGTCAAGATGCGAGCATTCAAATTATCCTCTTGTATTCGATATAGTCGATAACGAGACTCATCAAGCAATGCATCGGTTCTACACAGAGCTGACTGAAGTAATCGAAGGTGTTGATAACCTTATTTTTGTAACTGATAGGAGAAACACTATAATATATGGATTGCTAAAGTTATTTCCTATCCACATCATGGTTACTGCATGTACGCCATGCAAGGCTACATGAAGATCTAGTATCGAGGAATGGGGATTGTCTTGTTGTTTAGAAGAGCACTAGATGCATACAATTTTGAATAGTTTAATAAGAACATGGTCGAAATATAGAGTAAATCACATGATGCATGGGGCAAATTAACTAAGATGGGGTTGAACAATGGGCATGATCACATTTTAGATTTCGGTATAATATGATGGCATCAAACAAGGCGAAATCGCTGAATTTATTGTTCAACAAGGATAGAAAATTATCGATTCTCATGATAGTCGAGCACATTCATAGTAAGTTGTAGGAATGATTTTATAATAGGTGTGTGGATTCCTAGGTGCACACAAGCATGCTAACCCCATGCAAGCTAAACTCTTTTAAAACTTTTGAAATGGTAAAAAAGGTATATTTGGAACCCCTAGATCAGTTTCGATTCTCCGTGAAAAGTGAATCCAACGTAAAATACATCATGAACTTGAATGAAAAGACCTACATGTATAGGAAGTTTTAGTTGAAGAGTTTGTCATATGCGTACGCATTCATAGTCGTAATACAAATGTGTAGTTTGTTGTAGATTATTACGCATATGAATGTATAGTTTGTTGTAAATTATTTGCATTGTGTTGTGTAACATTTATTATTTATTGTTTAGTGTTGTGTATTTGTTCAAATCTTTGTTGTACGTTTTGATTTTCGTAAAATGTTTACAATGTGTGGTGTAATTTTTATTATCTAATATTTAGTGTTGTGTATTTGCTTAATGTTTAATAAATCAAAGAATTAAAAAATTAAATTAGAAAACATATATAAACTAAATTAGTGTATTTAAACTTAATTTATTTACAAAGTACTTATACGAAGTATTGTTAGTCACAATCAAATGAATATAAATTGGATGCTAATTTCCACATCCAATTAGACACGTGAGTCTATTTGATTATGGTTTCATCATGTACAATGCTTTATACCTGATGTTACCACAATCACCCGTGTAGATAAATAGTATAATATCAATAAATACATATGACTTGAAGACAAGTTACTAAATGCAAACAAATGTAAAAAACTTCCGATATTTATTGTCTTGCTGTGGTGTTTTTCCTCACAACGGCTATTTTATAATCAACTTGAACGTGTGTTATTCTAGCCATCATGGGAACAATAACCATCATGGGATACCATGTGAAATGGGTTGGTTGGAGTCGTACATATATGTTATGAATTGAATAAAACAGATCTCACTGCAAATCAGTGTCCACGTGATACAACTAGAACGTAGAGATGTATACAACCTTCCCTTTTCTTCCCAGTGTTGTCTCTTCTTCTCTCACATATTTCAATATACAATCAGACACCACATAGCTCCCAAGTTATTATCCTTTAACAACTTCTCACATCGATAGTATTCTTGAACAAGAAGTCTGTAGTAACTCTGTAGCGCCCTGAGTTCCGTTAAACCTGGATTGCCACGTCATCGTCTTTTGCCCTAATTTTGTCAATCAATTTTGCGAAAATAACCTAATTTTTAAAATCAAATTTGCAATTGAAAAACTTCGTTGGCAAGAAAAACACATAGGATAATTGTTTCAAATTTAAATATCATGTTTTGGAATAGCGGAAACGAAAAATACGTTAACAACGTTCAAATACATAAATTCCAAAATTTAATAATTGCGATAATCAAATTTTATGCCACCACTGCCCATCAATCACGATCGTCTCCGAAGTCTGCAAATATTGTTAAAACAACCGGGTGAGTATTTCGAATGAAATACTCAGTAGACTCATCGCCGATAATTAATTTATAGAATAATTGAATACACACTTATGCAATATACAACGTGATATCATTTTTGGTTCATTTTCTTGAAAATCATAGGCTCTTTGAAATCATAGGGTGTGGGTAGTCTTTCTCATTGGCTCATTTTCTTGAAAATCATAGGCTCTTTGAAATCATAGGCTATGGGTAGTCTTTCTTTCTCGTGCATATAAAGCACAGTTATGCATAACATTCTCATCTTATCTCATAAGAGATTCTTTCTTTCTTTCTCATGCAATTAAGCATATAAGTTATGGCAAGCATAACAATATCATATATCTCATATGACACATTCTCATCTTATGCATAAAGCATATAAATCACGTAAATTCACATAAGGCATGCAATTATAATTTAAACTAATTAAGGGTGGCGAGTCTACCTCAAATATCTCGAGTTTCGTGAAAAATGGAGCGAGAAATGAAAGCTCAAACTTCTACTCGTTCGTACGTATCGTCTAGCCAAAAAGGAAAATAAGTTTAAATTAGCATCTCGAAGTTTTAAAGTTTTAAAACAATAAAATAAAGTTTAGGGGCTAAATTGGAAATTCATTAAAGCTGAAAATAGAAGTTTAAGGCTGAAATAGTGATTTTTGAAAGTCTAGGGACTAAACTGTAAATCTTTTAAAACTGAAAATAAAGACTAAAGGCTGAAATAATAACTTTTAGAAGTTAGGGACTAAACTGTGAATCCTTTAAAACTGAAAATAAAAACTTAAAGGCTGTAATAATAACTTTAAGAAATTAGGGACTGTTTTATTCATAACAGAAACTTTAGTACTAAAGTCGACAACTTTTAAAATTAAGGACTAAACAGTAAATATTCGAAATCAAATAATATATCCCATTTCTCTTCTCTCCCTCTCTCATTTACAGAGAGAGAGAGAGAGTGGCGACAGGGGGAGGAGGAAGGGTTCAGCCCTTCCTTCGGTTTCCACCACCGGCCGAAATGGGGTCAGCGCCACCGTCACGTGGTGGCGCCAAAACGTAGGTAAGGTTTGGGCGTTTGGGTCAAAGGAGGGAGGAGACTTGGAGGGCTCGATTTTGGTGATTGGTGGTTCGATTGATTAGGGGTTTTAGGGCGATGGTTGCTGAAATGAGCTTGTGGGTTTCTGGGGCGATGGTTGGGGACGAGTGGTGGTGGTGAGGCTACGGTTTTGGGGCAAACAGGGGCTGTCGAGTGGGTGGTAGTTGCGATTTGTGCGTGTGTTGCAGTTTGGTGGTTTCAGGTGGCTATTCTGTGAGTGTTGCAGGTGGTGCTCTTGGTTGCTGTGGTGTCGATTTGGGTAGAGAAGTGGCTGCTTGAGGTTCGATGGTGGTTCGAGCTACGGTTTTGGGTAGGTGGTAAGTCATGGGTTAGTGTTGGGCTTCAGTTTTGGTGGAAACTGCAGTTCGTGTGTGAGCTTGCAGCTGGGATTTTTGGATGTTGATGATGGTTAAGCTCGATGGCTGCAGTGTTGATTTTCGAATGGTGGATATGGGTTTGGGGCAGTGAGCTTGGTCTCGAGAGTGATGGTGGTTTGAGGTGTGCTTTGGCTGTGTAATGAGGTGGTGGTGTTGGTCTCGTAAGTTGGTGGTGCTAGATTTTGGAGCTTCACTGTTGATGGTTTGGCAGTGGAGGTTGGTGTCGTGAGTGAGTGAAATGTTGGTGGTGGTGCAGTGGCTGGAGCTGCACGAGTGTGTGTGCTAGTGGTGCTAGTGGTTGGCTGCTTGTAGCAGAGTGTTGGTGGTTTTCTATTGATGCTAGAAATTGATGTTCTAGCATCAATGGAGAAATCACAGTGAAATTGATTGAAGAATGAGAGGTTTTCTTACCAAATGAGGCTGGTAAATAGTGAGTGAGGAGGGAAAATAAGTGAGTGATAAAATAGTGGGAATTAGGGCACAAATCCCAAAAAAAAGCTAATTGGGCTGAAAAGTTGGGCCAAGAATTAAAATTTTGATTTGGACCTATTGAATTTGGGCCTATATAAATGGATTCAAATAATTGGATTAAAAATAATAATTTGACATTTAAAATAAATTGACATTAAAATAATAAACTATTGGACTATAAATATTGGACTTAAAAAAAATAAATCGAAATTGATACTAAAATAATTATTCAAGATTGAATTCGATTGAATAGATTTTGAATTTGTTTTTATAACGGCTAGACAAACGCGGGTTTAATTTAACATTAGGGTTTAAGGTTTAGCGACACGTTTTTTGAGAAATAATTTTATTTTAATTAAAAGGTCTTCGTCGCTACAAACTCTCCCAAGAAAGTCGAATAAACGGTGGTACCTGCTAGCACGATCTCGCAATAGATACATTGCCAATTCATAATGATACATCTAAGAAAAAATTAAATATAAGCAACAACACATATCATGCGAACAACATACAGTGTAAATTGGCCTTACATCGTCCGCTAGCCAAGCTCCACTTTACCACATCTGTAAACCATGCCAATGCATTGCTTATGTTTTTCGTGCCCAACTAATGTTTGATTCTAAAATAAACAACATAGATAACTCTATGTAATAAATAGTACACTTTTAGCAATCGCATAACTTACTTACCTGGGGTAAAGACCTTTAAACCATTAGTAAATACTTTTTTTATCGGGTTGACATCACGACAAAGATTCAAGTACGCATCCATGAATTTTCTCCCTTTTTCTTGACTATGAACGGAGAAAAAACATGTTATTATGGCAACCTCAGCCTCTTGTCCAACACCTCAGGCTCCGTCATCTCAGCAGTACGTTTTCTATTCTCTATAACTCCCTGTCATTCTCCCGTCTATCCCTTCATCACACTCTCGTTCATCCCTTTCGTTAACCTCTAATCTACCCTTTTCCTCTCCTCACCCTCTTATCCATCCCTTTCGTCTACTACCTCTATCACCCCCTCGTTATCCTCCTTTCCCTCCCAATGTTCATCATCTTTGTCATACATTGCATAATCCCCTCATCCATCCCCTCGTTCACTCTCTCGTAAACCTCATCCGCCTCTCGTCCATACAGTTCATCCTCATCATCTTCCCACTGTTTGATGATAGATTCATGCCATTTAATAATCTTGTCAACATTCTTATCTAAAACTCCTATCTCATATTGTAAATGCTCTATCTTAGATCGAACAACACATGTTGCTCAATCTTTGATATGTGTTGATTGAGACGCTCAAACAAATTATTTGATGATATTGTTGAATGTATATGTACCATAGGTAAAGGAAATATATACAGTGCAAGAGATCGACAATGCATAGAAAATCAAAGAGGTATAGGAGACCAACATGTAGGAGATTGGTGCGGTGCAATGCAGGAGGCCGTCATGCATGAGTACAGAGCTCACCATTTAGTAGGAGAGTGTTCCTACATAAATAAGAAAGTTTACAATTAGTACATTTAAATCACACATCACAATATCGAATATAAACCTACATTTAAATAATATGTAATAATATAGAATATAAATCTACATAAGATCATCATGGCAAAGTGAAATATACTATCCTCACAGGTAATTCGGATCCATCTCCTCGAGTGTAGCTGTTAGTTCTGTATGAACTTTGAACTGACATATTAACATTTCAACGCTTCAATTGCCATGTATTGGATCGATAAACAAACATAAATATAAAATGTAAATATATACTTACTCAAGGATACTGGATGATACATCTTTGGTATTCGAGATATCTGTTGCCTGTCGATTAAGCATCTAAGCGTACCTTGTATCTTTCTTTGTCCACCTACCTTCCAAAAGTGAGGATAACCTCGTATGCCCATATCTACAACCCTTATAAGCATATATAGAAATTTAATGAAATATCAACATCAAAAGTTTTGTCATTTACATGCATGGCCAGTGGAAAGTCGTAGGCATCGTATTTGTGCTCATCTTTTAAAGACTTGGCCGTTTGATGCCCCCATCCTAAATACATGTAAGGTATCCATAAAATACCTCCAATCCTATTGATAGTTGTTGAATACATTAAGATCGTCAACATCCAATGAAAAAATATCGATAGATATTTTACTGTGTTTTCACCTAGCACAACATCTAGGATAAGCACAAATCATAGCTTGAATTTATCCGCCATATTTGAGCAAGCCTCAAATGCAATCTCCAACTATAAAAGAGTAATAGTAGATCTTCCTCCAAAATATTCGTTGAGTAGTCTTTTATTTCGATGAATATTAGGCACGACTGCTCCTTCACTTCTTGAGTTTAACCCTGTAACGAGGGCAAACTCAAATATGAAGAACCAGGAGACCTTTTACACTCCTAACCTAAAAAATAACATATCAATGTTGGCTGGCTTAAAAAGTCGGAAGTAACAGACAATCAATTATCTGCCCCGAAAACTACATGCACCTTATTTGAAATAGTTTTCATAAGCACAATTGGCGTAATAGGTTTTTGTGTTGATCATCTATGACTTCTAACACCTTTTCATACTACCATAATTTCACTTTGATGTCACTTTTTGGGATGTTCTCTCCATTTAAGGTCAAGAGCATATTCCATCCTACAATAAGTACAAATATTAGTAGCTTATATAAGAAATTAATGAACAAGACATAATATCTAGAAAAACCAAACAATAAGTACAAATATTAGTAACTTATATAAGAAATTAACGGACAAGACATAATATCTAGAAAAACAAAATAAGAGATTCTACTGCCAATAAGCAATTATATCTATAGAAAGAAATACATTTCAAAGTATAGTACCAATAAAATAATATTACCCATTTTAGAAAAAAAAGAAAGGAACGAGGATATTGCCTCCGGTTGGTAAGGGTTCTTCCTCTCTGATCGTATCAATTGTTGAGAAAGAGTTCTCATCGACCACAATAGATTACACTTCTCCAACACCAAAAATCAGTTTTTTTTGCCTAAAGTCTTGAAGATCAAAGCAACTTTATGTCTTAATAGATAAATCACAATAAAAATCAACATTATAAGCAAAAAATCGTAGATTTAGGAACTATCTAAACAAAATGAAGAAAATAAACCGTTAAAAATGAGATTCTAACCTTGAATATGATAGATTAAGATGAAGATGAAACTTCATGAAGAAACTTTACAGGATCGATTTTTGATCCTTGGGGATTTTTTACTCTTCAACTTTCTCTCTCCCTCTTTCAATAATGTTCAAAATTGGGGTAAATTGGACATTGTACGATTTTCTTTTTAATTTAGATGTATTTAAAAATGAAAAACGGGTAAAGACTATAGTGGTAGGTCGGATATCGACTATTCTTAAGGAAGATTTCATAACTAAGGGATTAAGTTTCACTAATTCCAATTTTAAGAATAATTTTAAAATTTCAAAGCTTAGGCTTATTTAAATTTTATTTATAATTTAATTAATTAAATATATTAAGGTCACAATTTCATATAATTTGGTCACAAATTCCTATCACATATTATTAATTGGTCACAAATCACAATTTTTATATGTTTCAAATTATTTTATGGTTACAAATTTCACAAATTATTTTAGGGTTACAATTCAAAACTTTTATAGGTCACAATTTGTTCATCGGTCACAAATCTATCAAATTAATAATCATATTTTATTTATTGATCACAAATAACAAATTTTATAAGTCACAACTTATTTTATGTTCACAAAATATCAAATTAATTGATCACAGATTATATTTAGGTCAGAATTTATCAAATTATTGGTACAAATTAATAAATGTTTAGGTCACACGATATGTATTGGTCACAATTTATCTGTTTCATTGGTTACATATTGTTTATTGGTCACACACCAACCAATTTATTGGTCAAAATCGACCAAATCATTTGTGACCACCACCAACGCTTGTGACCACCACATTGTTGCAACAACATAAACCACTGTCGCCAGAACCTCTCAGCAACAAAACCATCATCTCGAATACCGTAGCCAACATCACCACCACCACAATGTACAGATCCACCACCGCACACTGCACAGATACCGTGCACCGCACCGCAACACATCACCACCACCATTTTCTCTATCTCTATTTACACGACAAATCCACCGCCACGCCTACACCGCACCACTACCGCGCAGATCCACCACCACTACCCCAATAGTACCACACCACATAGATTCACCACCGCCACGCCCACACAGTACCTGCCAGCAAAACCACATCAACCACTATATCCAACAACCCACAACCTCAACAACACTGTCCACATCATCGCTGCCAACACCACCACAAACAACGGTGGTTCTGGTATCATTGTCAACAATGAGTAGCGGCACTGTACATTACTCTTAGAGCAACGTCGCTGTGACGATGTAGTAGGCATCACCGGAGGCGTCATGATCCCAGCGTTGATGGTGCTCCGCTGGAATCAAAGCAACCGATCAAGAAGATGAACTAGAAGCCACTACAATAAAAATAGTCATTTGCAATACTAAAAAGGAAACATTTGTTGATAAATGTTGATAAAGGAGTCTTTTGGCAATATCTTAGTAAGTGAATGTTGAAGTTGGTGAATATAAATGAATTTTAGCAACGTTTTATAGGAGAATATTGCGATAGACCCCCTTTTTGCAACATTTATTTAGTGTTACGGAAGGTTTTCTTTTTCGCAACGTTTGTCAAACGTTGCGAAAGGTTTTATTTTTGCAATGTTTGTCAAACATTACGAAAAGTGAGACCTTTCACAGCGTTTAAAAAACGTTGCAAAAGTAGACTTTTCACAACGTTTGACAAACGTTGCAAAAGGTTTTTCTTTTTGATAAACGTTGCGAAAAGTCTACTTTTGCAATGTTTATTAAACGTTGCGAAAGGTTTTACTTTTGCAACATTTTCTGAACATTGCGAAAAGTTTTGTACCTTTTTCCTAAATTAAATTATATATGGGCACAAATGATAGAAACAAAAAATAACCCAAACCCTAACACTCCTTCCATTCATTCCTCTCTCGCCATTGGATGCCAATCTAGCGTGTATCTCCACATTATATCGTTCGCATCATCTCTCCCTTTTACTTATCGCTTTCATATTTGCGCTTATTATTTGAATTAATCTATCTAGTCTTTATTTACTTAAATTTAGATTAATTCTTCCAAATTTTTTTGAAAACCAACTCACCCCCCTCTTGGTTAATTATCATTGGGCTATCAATTGGTATCTGATCAATGTGCTCATTTTGAAATTAAGATTCTACAATATTGAATGATGGCTAACCACAATCTTCAAAAAAGAGGATGTCAAACCAGATCAAAATAATTTCTAAACCTAGAGAAAAATATAATGAAGTAAATAAACAAAAAATATCTTTAAATGCTAGAGTTAAAAATATATTTTATTGTGCTTTAGATATAAATGAGTTTAATTGTACTAGTACATGTGATTTCGCTTATGATATCTGACATGCTTTAGAAATTACTTATGTTGGAACTAGCAAAGTGAAAGAAACTATGATAAATTTCTTAGTTAAAGATTTTGAAAATTTCTTTATAAAGGAGAATGAACCGATTGTTGACATGATTACTCATTTTATCGATATTGTTAATGGCCTCAAAAGCTGTTATCGAAGATTCACTACTGGTAGACTTGTGAATAAAGTGCTTAGGTCTCTCTCGGAGAATTGGAGCTCGTTGAGAATGTTGATAGAAAAACACAAAAGATATCAAAACATATCCATTGGAAGAGCTCTATGGAACATTGGTGACATATGAGCTAAATCACACCGAGACAAAGGAGAAAATAATGAAAAGCAAAGAAGAGAAAATGCGCCTAATTGCTTTAAAATTCGTAGTTGATGAAGACACTTCAAGCGAAAATATGAATGATGAAGAACTTGATGATCTAGTTCTTCTTGTTAAGAAATGGAAAAGTTTTCACAACAATCGTCGATTCCAAAGGGAAGAAGAAAATGGCGAAGAGAATAATAGTTTTATCAAAAAGAAAGCACTTCAATCAACTTGGGATGAGAGTGATGATGATGACCATGAAGAAGATGAAAGTCAAGAGGAAATTGCCAACATGTGCTTCATAACTATTGATGATGAGTTAAATTCAAATGAAACTTGTTCATATGATGAATTATCTACTTCTTATGATGAAATTCTTGAAGAATTTGAAAAACTTGCTTTAAATTATTATATCTTTAAAAAGAAGAATTCTTTATTGAGAAATGAGGTAAAGAAACTTTTGAAAATTCAAAATGATTGTGAAANATTTACTTAAGGAGAGAAAAATTTTGATTTAATGCTTGGTGAACAAAAATGTGTTTTTGATAAAGGAAGAATTGGATACAAACTATTTTTAAACCAAAAGTCTCTTGAAGATTTCTTTGTTAAAGCCTCTATTTTCCCTATTTCAAATGTCTCGTGTAATTTTTGCAATAAAAATGGACATTTGAACTTTAATTGTTCAATCAAAAAGAGATTTCACTTTGAAAGCAAATACAATGGATTTCAAAGTCCACAAACACTAACAATCAAGGACCCAAAGTTCTATGGGTACCAAAGAACAAAAACTAAATTATTTTGCATGTACCAAAGAAAATAAAGAACAAATGGTATTTGGATTGTGAATGATTGAGCACACGATGGGAGAACAAGCTCGATTATCAAAATGAAAGAATGGAGTTCAAAATGAAAGAATTAAAGCTAATGAATAGTCCAAAGAGTTCATCAATCAAATTGGATGATCAAGGGATATTCGGAAACATAACAAAATATCAAGGCATGATTGGATCTCCTTTGTACTTAACCAGTTGACCCGCTATTATGTTTAGTATATGCTTACGTGGTATATGTCAATCTAATTGTAAAAACTAGCACCTTAGTACCAAAAAATGGACTTTGTTTTAATCTTAGTGGCACTAAGACATTAGGTCTTTGGAAATTATAGACGATTTTGAAATATGTGGCTAATATGTGTATGTATTATGGAACTATTTGAAATATGCTATGAAATTTAAATTGGTATACTATATTTTGATTTCAATATTGTGCATATATTTGGCATTTTGTGTTTAGGAGAAATAATACTCCTTCCTACGGTTGATTTAAATTTTTGATCATCAATATGTTATTCTTTTTGCTTATGTCAAAAGGGGGAAATGGAGTAAGATGATTATGAATGATTAGATTTGAAAATATAATATGCTTGGAGTCTATGAAAAATGGGGAAGGAGAGAAAATCATTTATCTGATTTGAATGTATGGTTATTGATTTGTAAAAGATAGAGAATATGAATTACATGATAAATTTATAATATATATTCCAAATTGATATCAATTGTTCAATCTCAATTACCTTGCAAACTATCTTGTTTGTCATAATTAAAAAGAGGGAAATTGTTGACCCATGGTTAATTTCATCCTTAATGTTTTGATCATAACAAACAAGATTAATATTGTTTATAGCAATTGATTTTAAGTGATGATAGTTCAATGTTAAAATCAAACGAGCATTATAAATCGGACTCGAAATAAAGATCAAAGTGAAAATTAAGCATTCAAGTCAAATTATTCGAGAAGAAAGCTTAAAAGATAAATGCCAAGAAAGAGAAAGATTAGACGACATTAATAAAAAAAAAAAAAAAAAAA
>CAIGRF010096243.1:0-10727 GCA_903798235.1 Fraxinus ornus
TTTTCGTTAAACCAAGAAATTCCGTTAGTTTTTCCGTTAAACCAAGAAATTCCGTTAGATAGGCACTTTTTATATATAGAAAGATATCTTCCTCAACCTTTTATCTGTTGAGAACCAAGCATCTGTATATCTAGATCTAGACTTCTAGTGGAGGCACCGTCTTGCGAGGCGTGTAATGGATAATAGAAAACTATAACTCAACCAAATGGATGAAAATAACCCAATTAAATGAATGACGTCCAACTCTGTAGACTTATCTTTCATTTTAAATCGTATCATGTTTACCTTCATAATAAATAGCAAATATGTGATAAAAAAAACTTATTTTAATCTCTTTGTAACTATATGTACAAAATGAAATATCAAAATAATAATAATAATAATAATAATTTACAAACTCTATACAGTATACACGGTTTAATACTCTAAACATAGTTGCTTTTTGAGAAAGGGGGTGGGGTTCGCTAAGGAAAATAATTAGATCAAGGCTGCATGATAATAAGTTTCTTGAGGAAGAGTTTACCTTAATTTGTAGTGGAGTAATGTTAGCCTCACTTGTGTTAAAACATCAATTTATGTGACAACACATGATATGTTCAACGAAATGAATCTCATGATATTACGTTTAATAGACTTATTATTTAATACCACATATGGTGATTTTGTAGTGATGTCGTAGCATTTGTAGTGAGGTTTATTTTAATGTACTTTTCCATTCGAAGCCTAGCGTTATTGACATTACTTTTCCATTTGTAGTGAGGTTTATTTTGTAGTGATGTCGTAGCATTTGTAGTGAGTCATCGACTAATCCAGATTACTTCCAATAATTTAAGCTTTGGTTTCTTTCTCATTTCCCATCTTACGTAAGACTCAGCTATCTAAAGCCTAAGATTGGGCCCCCTTTCTTATAATCACTAATTTAAAGATCTTAAAGCGTAGTTAAATAACAAGATCAAGCTTTGCGTTTAGATGCGTTTTTTAAAATACTGCTAAAATTATTTTCTAGTGAAATCTTCAATTCCATTGGGTAAAAAATGAAATGGCTTGTTTGGTTAAATAACAAATAAAAAATAAAATTATATAAATTTTAATGTTCAGTCTTTTACTATCTGCCAAATATGGTATTAATCATATGAATCAGTGACATTTTGAGTTAAGAGGACAAGAAAAAAATATAATTTTATCTTAGTCATGATCTTTAATGCCAATGATAAACTTTAAGTTACAAATGCAAGCATAGTATATCAATTATCAACTTTGTCCATTCTACATTAGATATTTACTAACTTGCCATATGCCGATCCAACTTCAGGCAAATTGTATTTGTTTTTGTCTATGCTGATGCACAGAGATGATGAAGGCAAATCTCATATCAGTAGTAACAAGGACAATGGAAAGGAGAAGAAGTTCATACAACATGCCCAATTTCGAATGATTACACCGAACAAGTAACATTACACAATGACATAAACAAAGGGTACAAAATCTGAACAAAAAATACGTTAGCCTCGTTCAAATTCATTTCATAAACACATTACGCTTATAGAAATTAACATTTCAATACTACAAAACAAGGACGGATCCAGGGACGGATTACAAGCCGAGCTAATATGTAAAAATGAAAAAAAAAAAAAAAAAATTACACAAGAAAAATCTTTTTACATAATTTTTTTTTTCTACTTAAAAAAAATTAAAGTGATGTGTAAAGTCAACCGAAAAAAGCTCGTAATTAATGTGAGGTCCACCACAAGTACTTATTCTTCAATAGTAGGATTAGGATGTACATCAAGAGTTTGCAAACTTCTTTGACCATGTAATAAATCAAATTTTAAAGTTCTTAAAAAAAGTAGGACATTAAAAGAGGGTAAAGTCAAACTTCAAACCTAACGAAGTTAGGTGTAATAAGACTTTTTTTATTATTATTTTAAGAATATTAATAGTAATTTTTTTTTTTTTATCTAATTAGTTTATTTAACTTTTAAAAAATAAAAAGTGCACTCCTTTTGATGACTAGGCTATCATTAATCGCAGAGTTGGCACTTCAATCCGCATTAGTCATGCTTCTTGCTGATTGAGCTATAAGTACTCAAATCCAAAATTTCTGTATTTACGGAAAACTCACATTCAAGGGCGGGAAGATATTTTTTTTTTTTTTTCAATATTTTATACATGATGAGTGTCCCATGTGACTGAAAATTCAAAAATCTGTTAAATTTTTGTAAAATATTTCATGTACTTTCAGCATTAATCATCTTCTTCGTAAGTGGAAAGCCTTCATCATGTTTAGACTCGCCTATTACCAAAAGCCTATAATTAGTAGTATAGGTTTATGGTTTTAGCCCTCTAAGATCAAGCTCCCGCTTGACCCTAATTAGAATAAAATTCATTTTTCTTTCTCTTCTCATCAACCACGCATTTTTTAATAATATTATAGGTAAATTTAAAAAAGAAATTATTTTTTTTAATCACACATTCTTCAAAAAATTCTATTTCTCTCATTATAATTTAGAAAAATGGAGTCGAGAGTGGGGCTAAGGGTGTATTTGAGCCACATTATTGGAATCATATATTTTAAAATAGTAGATTGATGAAGAATGTGTGGTTGAAAAAGAAGGAAAAATTATTGAAATGATGGAAAATATTATTTTATTGAAAAATGTGCATTTAAAAATGAGTAGAATGATGAGAATGAAAATTTTAATTTGGCTCAAATAGGGGCTAAATTTGTAGAATTTTTTAGCCATACAAGTCATGATCCTTTTCCACGAGCCTATAATTGCAATTGGACAAAAGTCAACAAATTTTTTTTTTTGAAAAGAATACAATTATAATTACAATAATTCTACTTGTACATAATTTTGTACAACTTTTTTGACAAAATGGGGGCGCCACTTGACCATTTTGTCAACAAAGTTGTAATTTTTTTTGTACAAGTAGCACTTCTCTTATAATTAAGTTGATAGCCATTTTGCTTTATTTAATTAGCAAAGAAATTTTAGTTTTAACCAATGTTTTGAAAACTGACCCGATCATCGACCTGGAAAAGGTCAAGGGTCAAAAGGTTCCACCGAGGTCAAACCAGATGTAATAAATACATACAAAAATAATAAAATACTATGAAAACAATAATTTTTTTTAAAATTTTCATACTAATAATTCAAAGTAAATCTAGCTTTGTTAATTAGATTCAATATCTTACAATTAGTCTCGATACTTCAAAAATTAAAAATCAATATATTAAAATAGTTTACTTTGTTAAATTAAAATAGTTTAAACTTATGGAAAATGATATCTAACATTAATATATTAATAATCAAGTGCAATTTAAGTTAAATTTGAAAATTAAATAAATGAAATGATGAAAGTGAATATTACAATTCAATAAGTTGAGATTCAAAATCAAATTAATCAATTAGACATACATTTGGAAAATGATTTTATTGGGCATTTTAATATTTTTTTGTTGAGTAATACTATTTATCCACACTGAAGTTACAACCTCAATTTATGTGGCGTTAATGTGGGGATTAAATGATAGGTGAATCTAATTTAATTTCACATTTCATTTAACCTATCATTTAAATTTACCTAGACTGTGGTTGTAACTCCAGTAATGATGAATATCATTACTCGTTTTGTTATGACATATCCCTCATTGGAAGTTTATGAAACCATTGGAGAGAAGAGCATCCATAAAATGTACCGTCCCACATTGGAAGTTTATGAAACCATTTGAGAGAAATGCATCTGTAAAATGAGCATGTCATCCAATATTTCTCTATGAGGCTTTGAATTGTATTTTATGAGGCCCATTCATTAATTAAAAATTTTTTATGCTAAAACTAATGATCAATCGGGCATGCTTTGGCCCGATTTTGGGTCCGATTCCCGAATTTACCGGTCGAATGGCGGGTCCGGATCGGGTCTGACAGCATTGGTTTCAACTTATGACATAGTTGACTTTGAGAAATTTCATATTTCTTTCGAGATCATGTATAACTTATATTCGCACAACGACACATTCATCTTGCTATTCTAATCCATCGTTTTGTGGGAAAATTTCAGTTCAGAGTTATAACAAGTTCATATTTTATTTTAAAATCACATTTATTCGTTATTTTTGTTGAAATTAGTAAACAAAAAATAGAGAAAAGAAAAGAGGTTGTGGTTTTTGTTCAATTACCAAATGAGATACAATGGAAATAAGTTTTATACATGATGTTGAAAAATATTGATAGACCCGAGCTCGAGCTACATGTCCCGAACTCAACCTACCCCAATTATGCTAGTTCCAAGGTCGGGCTTTATGTCTAGGTCGGGGTACTTGTTGAGGGCGGGCTACATGAGCTTTTGTGCGGTCTCCTTGACCTTATCTCGCACCTTCTAGAATCACTAATCCTATTTTGACCATAACGCCCTCTCTTTTCCTATTTGAATACAAACTTTCCAACTATTACAAAGTTAACTCTAACTATACACTTCTAACATAACAAAAATACCTTGTACGACAAGGATAAGAACTACATGAAGTTGGATCCTTTTAGGACTCTATCTCCAAACGCCTATAAATACATGACATAGCCTCATTATTCAGGTACGTTTTTTCATAATATTCTAGCATACTTCCTCTTCACAAGTTTCTGACTTAAGCATCGGAGGGGCGACGAGGATACACCCAACACCTTTGTTTCAAGTATTGAAGATCAGATCGCGCGAAGTTCAGACATCTAGTTCGAGTTCACCCAGGTACGAGTTTTTGGTAGCATCATTGACGCCGTCTGTGAGAAGCGCTACCAAAAGCCATGGTCAACACACACTCAGGATATCTTCCAGCAAGCTCATCCACTCCTAACCAGCCCCCTATTGGTGACCTCCCGTTCCCCATGAGGTGTCATCGGGAGAGCCACCACACACACCAGCAGTGATAGCTCCCGCAGCGTTTGAGGAGCTCCGCCAACAAGTAGCTACGTTAACTCAACTACTACATCAGAAAAGTAAACCCCCAATACCCTCCATGCAGAGTGGTCTTATAACGGATGCTCGGGCTCCAGGACCCAGCCACGGTGATGTCGGAACCTCGAGCGTACCTCATGCACCCCCGGCTTCAAGATCAGTTACTGTGGACTCAACCGATCTTGCAAAGATTATTCAGGAGAGAATTACTGCCGAAATACTTCAGAAATCCCAGGCACTAACAAGATTTACCTATAACATACCTTTCACCCCCGAAGTTATGGCATACCCCCTATTGAACCGATTCAAATACCCTCAGGTAAAAGAGTATGACGGGACAATCGACCACATCAACCATCTCAACATATACACGGATATCATGAACCTACAGGTCGTACCCGATGCTGTAATGTACAAAGCCTTTTTTCAGACACTTACCAACGCTGCTAGGGATTGGTTTTCTATATTGGAGGCCAACTCTATATCTTCCTTTTCAAACTTGGCTGACAGTTCTGGCATTCTTCGCAAGTAGTAAGCACATCAGGAAGACAGTCGCGTCGCTCATGCATATGCATCATGGACCCAATGAGACAATTCGCAATTTCATGACAAGGTTTAATAAGGAAAGACTTCTGATCCCCGATCTACATATCACAGCAGCAGTCTCTGCTCTAACGTATACCATAAGGTCTGATGCTTTTAAGATGTCTCTATCAAAGACACTTCCCAAGTCGATAACCGACCTACTACGCGGGCTGAGAAATACATCAACATGGAGGAGACCATGTTTCAAAGAAGAGATACCCCGCCATCAAGAAAGCCCGAACTTAAAAGGCTGCATGAATTTAACATTCGTCCGGAACCTTTTCGGGGTAAGCCAAGGCAAGATCCCTCTCCGACATCTTTCACCTGATTGAACACCATAAGGTCTAATATTTTGATGGAAATCAAAGACCTTAAAGATTTGAAGTGGTCTCTTAGACTGTGGGCTCCTCCCGAAGCCCGTGACAAAAGCAACAATTTTCATCAAGATCATGGACACAAGATTGAAGGATGCTCTGCCCTGAAGCGAAAAATCGAGGCTCTCATCAAGAGGGGTTTCCTGGGTGCTTATATGGGTCAAGACAAGCATCAGCAAAACAACTGAAATAAATGTAAGGATCCTGAAGATAGGGGAGATAAGCAACCAACTGCAGGTACTATCAATATCATTGTCTAAGGGATGACTTCAAAAGGGGACTCTAGCAACGGGCGTAAGCAGTACACCAGGAAATACCCCTCGATCTCAAGCATGGATCTCAGTAGTGTAGAAGACATCACTTTCGGATTAAAGGACTTAGAAGACTGTCTTTTTTTTATGACGACGCCTTGGTTATATAGGCGATCATTACTAATTTTGAGGTGAGGAGAATTCTGGTGGATAATGGAAGCGCAGCTACGTGCTGTCACATAAGGTTTTCTTTCAGATGGGCATTTTAGCCGAGCAGCTCAAGCCGATCAAAATCCCTCTTCAGGGGTTCGGAGGCGGTGTCGTTATTTTAGAAGACATTGTAGTTGGGATCAGAAGGAAAGGTGGTAACGTAGATCACAATTTTTCAAGTAGTTCGTGCTCCTATGACCTATAACGCCATACTTGGAAGACCCTTGCTGAATGAGATCAAGGTTGTTGTCTTAACATATCACCAGTGAAATTTCCAACAAGTAATGGGATCGGGATACTTTGCGGAGCCAAGCTGTAGCTGGCAATACTATGTTACCAGTGTCCAGGAGATCAAGGCTGACATCATGTTACTTTCAGAGGTCGAGCTTCACCTCGAGCACCGTGGGAAGCTTGCTTCAGTAGAGGAGATTGATGAGGTCGAGCTAGAGCCTAGTAGAAAAGCTACCATTGGTCAAGGTCTTGATGCTACAACCACGATCGAAAAATAGTCGACTACGCCCCCAGGTATCTAGGTTACTTAAATTTTTTTCTTTTTTCAATTTGCATTATGTTAGGTTTAAATTCTTTTCGTAGTTTTTAGCTCGGGCTTGCATGCCCCTTAGTTGTTTTCCTTTCAAGACCTACGCGCCTTGTACCTTTACGTTATTTTATATGACATTAAAAACTCACCTCGAACAACTCTATTTAGCATTTACATTTAATTAGCATAAGGTAGTGCTCCGCATATGCAACTAGTAAAACTTAAACTAGCATAAGTAAGGTCGTGCTCTGCGCATGCAGCTAGTATATTGAAATTAGCGTAAGGTTGTGCCCCATGCATGCAGCTAACACATTAAACTAGCATAAGAATGTGCTCCGTGCATGTAGCGAGTACATTGAAACTAGCATAAGGTCGTGCTCCGCGCATGCAGCTAGTACAAATTAAAATAGCATAAGGCCGTGCTCCGCGCATGCAGCTAGTACATTGAAATTAGCGTAAGGTCATGCCCCGCACATGCAACTAACACATTAAACTAGCATAAGGCTGTGCTCCGTGCATGTAGCTAGTACATTGAAACTAGCATAAGGTCGTGTTCCACGCATGCATCTAGTACAAATTAAACTAGCATAAGGCCGTGTTGCACGCATGCAACTAGTACATTGAAATTAGCGTAAGGTCGTGCCTTGTGCATACATCTAACATATTTAACCAACATAAGGTTGTGCTCCACGCATACAGCTGATACATTAAATTTTCACTAAGTCGTACCCCGACCTCAATACGCCCAATATTCCTCAAAATCCAATTAAGCTAAGGTCGAGAACGGGGAATAGTACTAACTATCCATGAATGACCTCAAGGTTTACACAAGACCAACAAAAAAAATCGCTCAAGTAAATATGCTCAAGCTTATTTTGCCAAATACTGGTCAAGTAACAAGCTCAAGCTTAGTATTGCACAAACTTTGAGCTTATTTGGCCAAATATTGGTCAAGTGACAAGCTGGATCTTGGTATTGTGCAAAATTCGAGCTTTTTTGGCCAAATACTGGTCAAGTGACGAGCTCGAACTTAATATTGCACAAGCCTCGAGCTTATTTGGCCAAATACTGGTCAAGTGACAAGCTCGAGCTTGGTATTGTGCAAACCTCGAGCTTATTTGGCCAAATACTGGTCAACCAACAAGCTCGAGCTTTGTACTGCGCAAACCTCGAGCTTATTTGGCCAAATACGGGTCAAGTCACAAGCTCGAGCTTCGTATTGCATACAACTAGAGCTTGTTGGCCAAAACCTGATCAAGTGAAATGCTCGAGCTTAATATTGCACAAACCTCGAGCTTGTTTGGCCAAATACTGGTCAAGTAACAAGCTCGAGCTTAGTGTTGCACAAACCTCGAGCTTAATATTGCACAAGCATCGAGCTTATTTGGCCAAATACTAGTTAAGTCACAAGCTCGAGCTTGGTGTTGCACAAACCTCGAGCTTAATATTTCACAAGCAACAAACTTATTTGGCCAAATACTGGTCAAGTCACAAGCTCGAGCTTGGTGTTGCACAAACCTCGAGCTTATTTGGCCAAATACTGGTCAAGTAACAAGCTCGAGCTTGGTATTGCGCAAACCTGGAGCTTATTTGGCCAAACACTGGTCACGTAACAAGCTCGAGCTTGGTATTGCACAAACCTCAAGCTTATTTGGCCAAATATTGGTAAGGTAACAAGCTCGAGCTTGGTATTGTACAAACCTCGAGCTTGTGGCCAAATACTGGTCAAGTAACTAGCTGGAACTTAATATTGCACACAACTCGAGCTTGTTGGCCAAAAACTAGTCAAGTAAAATGCTCGAGCTACACATCACACAAAACTCGAGCTTGTTGGCTAAAATACCTGTCAAGTAAAGTGCTCGAGCTACACATCGAACAAGAACTCGAACTTGCTGACCAAAAAATTGGTCAAGTAAAATGTTCGAGCTACATACAAATTGCAAATCGAACAAAGACTTAAGCTTGTTTCACCTCTTTGCATCTCATCTTGCAGCTCAAGCACGTAACTTTTAGCTGCGACCTGGATGCACGGGGGCTTGTGATGTGAAAAAATATCGATAGGCTCGAGCTCGAGCTACTTGTCCCGAACTTAACCTACCCCAATTATGCTAGTTCCAAGGTCAGGCTTTATGTCTAGGTCGGGGTACTTGTTGAGGTCGGGCTACATGAGTTTTTGTGCGGTCTCCTTGACCTTATCTCGCACATTCTAGACTCACTAATCCTATTTTGACCATAACTCCCCCACTTTTCCTATTTTAATACAAACTCTCCAACTATTACAAATTTAACTCTAACTGTGCACTTCTAACATATTTCAAACACCTTGTACAACAAGGATAAGGACTACAAGAAGTTGGATCGTTTTAGGACTCCATCTCCAAACGCCTATAAATAATGACCTAGCCTCATTATTCTGGTATGTTTTTTCATAATATTCTAGCATACTTCCTCTTCACAATTTTCTGACTTAAGCATCGGAGGGACGATTGTTTCAGGTATTGAAGATCAAATAGCGCTGAGTTCAGACATCTAGTTTGAGTTCACCCAGGCACGAGTTTTTGGTAGCATCAATATAGTTCCGTTAGCAAATATGGTAAAAGACTAATCTATTCATAAAGCATAAATAATTAATATTTTTAACATCCCTTCTCAAACTCATGATGTTGCTGCAAGAAGTAACAAGAGCTTGCCAATTAAATAACGAAATAACAATTTGAGTTGTGACTTCGTAAACTAGTCAACAATCTGCATGGAGGAAATGACAAAATTAATGTGAGAGTGCTAAGCTACTGTTGATGCCTAATGACTTATGTTTGGTCTGTTCATGAAATATAGAATTGCGTATAACACTCATATTGTCACTATACAATGGAATATGTTAACGAAGAAATATACCAATATCTGCAAGCAACCAACGTAACCTAACTATCTCACATGGAGTAGAAGCCATGACACGATACTCTAATTTTGTTGATCTAGAAACACTATTTTTCTTCTTGCTCTTTCAAGAAATAAAGGAATCACTAAGACCCTAAAGTCAGTGGTAGGCTGGCAATCTGTAGTATTACTAGTTCAATCAGAATAAGAATATGCTTGCAACTCTAATGATGAAGTAGACGAAAGGAAAATACTTCGAAATTGAGTGCCTTGAAAGTACCTCAAAATGCAAAATGCAGTAGTCCAATGAACTATAGTAGACAAGATAACAACCTGACTAACTATATGAACAATACGTATAATAGCTGGACGAGTTATGGTGAATAAACCAAACTACGAATAACAATATAAACTAGAATCGAATGGAGAACTATTAGAAGGAGAATACCAATCGTTAAGCTCTTGAGGATGGCTTCAAAACATGGATGGTACCGGTGGATAAGTCAAATTTTTCAAATGGATTGGCAACTCAAATAATGAAGGTTTGTCAGAAATTACTTGCGACACAAATCTAGGTTATATCCTAATCATTAATTCATGTTTGACCCATTAAATTTTAAGAAATTATCTACTTTGATGTACACAAGGGATTACACCCCCTTCACATGGGGGGTGGGATCGACTTGAATAATATTTTTTTATTAAAGTGGGTCCCACCCCACATGTGAGAGGGGTGTAACCCCTTGTGTACACCTTGATGTACTGGTAACAAAGTCGAAATTTTAATTCGTTCTCTCTTTTTATCAACCCCATATTTCTCAATAAAATAATATTACACATAAACTCAAAAATTTTCCTTACTTTTTTACCACACATTCTTTAAAAAATACTATTTCAAAATCATTTTTTTTAAAATAATAGAGCTCAAAAAAGGGC
>CAIGRF010096256.1:0-11420 GCA_903798235.1 Fraxinus ornus
TTTTAACCCCCACCAAGGGGTTTAATATATTGTTCACTGCTTTTTAGCAGTATAATTTTACAACCATCATTCTCATGATTTTATAATTAGTTAGGAGTTATATTTCACCCGCCTAATTTCATAATCTCTACTTCTGTTTTTCTTGTTGCGTTATTCTACGCAATTTACGTAATGGTTTGTTCATGATCATCGTTATTGTATTGCATTTATTTTAAAATTTTTGTGCTCGAAATATTAATTCACGTACAATTTTAACTCCACATACATATTGGAGCTAGTTTCAAGTCCAAATAAATGAGAAGATTTTTACAACTTCATAATGCTTTTGGTGAAATATAATTTTTACGTCTAACTTTTTCTTACAACTAGATAATTATTTTTTAGGATATATGATTTACTTACATTTTCATTTTCAAGCAACATGTACATAAGTTTGACATTATGAAAGTTGACAAATTCTTGTACATTGGTTTAAACAATATTTTTTTCAATCAATGGTCAGATATGAGGAGATGTCAACAAGGAATATACGAGAAGTATAATTTTTTCATTTTATTTCGAGAAGTGAAAGTGAAATTTTAAGTTTAAATTTACCTTATTTGGTAGGGGATTAAAATCAATTTTTTTTAGTAAATTTTGATATAAGTTTATGAAATATGTAATTGAAAAATTATGGAATTCATAAAATATGTGGCTAAAATGAATGATTAACTTTAACTTAAATTAAAATTTAGATTTTAACCAGTGCCAAATAGGGGTTTAGAAAAATCAAGAAGTTACGCCCCCGCTTCAATTGAGATAGGGAAAAGTTAAGTGCACAACACTAGTTGACAATCACGTGTTGTCAAAATCTTAGCATGTGATGTCAAATAAGATGTTATCAACCACTTTTGTATGTGCAACGTGATTCATCGAGCTAACTCGTGCTCTACTAGACCCATTCAAAAACTCTAATTCGGACAAAAATTTCACCAAACAGGAACAAGTTGGGTTGGCTTCCACTCCCAGCCCTAAATAAAACCCCCCTGTAAAACCTTGGTAGAGTCTCACAGACTCTTACCTTCTCGTAGTCCATTGTAAGGTGCTTGCTTTAGGTCTTTATTGGTTTTTTCATCATTCGGTCGCGAAATTTTACGATAGTAGATTTTCTCCATCAGGCTTAAAGTGTGATAAGTCGCCGACTCAGTTATTTTAAGTTGAATTTTAATTTTCGTACGTTCATTTCGGATTCTGGGCTTTTTCTTCAATGTTCTGTTTTTGGGGGAATATTGATTGGTCATCTACATGCCTTTTTTCTTTACTTCTGATAAGACCCACGGTTTCAATTTCCTGATTTTTTTGTAGGCATGCCAATTTGTTTACCCCGGGTTTATATTATGATTGAAATCTGTCCATGGTTAGTTTTTATTGGATTCGAATTGATTTTCTATAATATGGTGTACCATATTTGTCATATCAGTTGAAATTAAAAGAGTTGCATCAAAGTCAGAATTGGAGATAGCTCTAATTTAAATTCAAGAATATCATTTTAGTGTTACAATCTCATGTTGGCAAATACAGATTTGGCACCGCGGTCAATTGGGATTTGTTACCTATAAAGTTTCTATAACTACAAACATTCTTCTATATGTTATTAGCACATTTACGTGTGGTTTATGCTATATCATTTTGATACTTGCCTCAATTGAATCAGTAAATAGCATCGGGCAGAAAATTGAATTCATTCTATTACAAATAGAACCATAGACACTCATGTTCTTTTACATTATTATTAAGTGACATATATCCGTATAAGTATTGTCGTTATAGATTAGAGTAGGAGAAACATGCTGTCCATCATACCAATACCCGTCTAAATATTTAGGGATATATCTTGGGGAATGGGGATGTAAAAATTGTGGTTTAGAAGATTAGTAAACAATTTTTATTCAGGTAATGAGCTCAAATATGCAAAGGAAGAAGATATTAAATAGTTAAATGGGTGTTCTCGAGGCTGATGAAGTGCACATTAGAGTGGTACATGTTTTACTAGGCATTTGACGTGCTTGGGCTGAGTTCTAATGTGTGTCTCTTCAAGTTAAGGATTTTAACAATGGTGACATATTTTTTGGAGAGCGTGGTAACTTGGTTGTTGATTTGAAGAAACTAAGAAAAGATGAGGGCGAAGGAAGAAAGATCAAAAACTCTATTAAGAGGTACGATGAGAATTGTGAGTCTTACTCATGCTATATATTCCGTTGAAGGATAACATACATATGGAATAGTATTATCCGGATTAATTAGGAATCTAACATCCTTTGAACTTTTTATTTTTACGGGCATGTATGCCTGATTGCCTGGGGTTCAGAGTTATTCCTTTTTTTGAACGAATAACAACAATTAGGCTGCCTTATCTTTTCTTTGAATGGAATAAAAATTGCATGTCTCACCGTCCATACTGTGTTATACTGGTATTGATAGGCAAAGAATGGGATATCACTTGTTATGCAAAGACATAACACTCATAAGACATGACATCCACATAATTCCGAAAGAAAAGCTATTATTTATTATAATCTGAATATTGCATCGTATTTGTTGTGTGCCTATAATCACATTATTTATACTTTTTAAGTGCAGTGCATGGAATGATTATACTTAATACGTGGCCCTCATCGTTTTTCCATAGAATGAAGAGACTTGTGTGCAGTTAAACATTGTGGTTCTGAAATCACATTTATCTGATTTATTATTTATTTGAGTGGTTTCCTGTTTGCTGTATTTCATGGCTTACGTTTTTCATATTTCAGCTTGAAGTCGGAATAATCATAATTGACTCCACTAATCTGAAAAATGGACATCGATTCGAAATCACAAGAGGATTCTGCATCGATTCCGCAAACGGTAACTGAGGTTAATAGTTGATTTGCAAATTCTTTATTCAAACATTTTATATGCTAAATACATTTTTTCATACTATGTTCATCATATTGTTTATTTGTTTGTTTCAAGTTGAAGAGTAAAGAAACAGATCACATTTCCAAAACAATGGAGAAACTGAATATAGCTGAATCGTCTTCAAGCTTTAAGAGAAAACCAGTTGTCATCATTGTTGTAGGAATGGCAGGTACTCTTGCATTGTATTTAGCAAATGTAATTTGAGGTTTAATATTTAATCTGTTTTGTTGGCTGAATATTTATGGGGAGATTTTAAATATAATAGGGAGTGGAAAAACTACATTTCTTCACCGCCTAGTTAGTCACACAATGGCGTCAAATATTCAGGGTTATGTTATCAATCTTGATCCCGCTGTCTTGACTCTTCCATATGGTGCAAATATTGATATAAGGGACACTGTTCGGTACAAGGAAGTCATGAAGCAATTCAATCTTGGACCCAATGGAGGAATTTTGACTTCGCTTAACTTGTTTTCAACGAAGTTTGATGAGGTAAACCTTTTCATGGAGATTTAATTTTATTATTGTCAACTTGTTTATGTTTGTTGTCACAATGAATGACGGTGATCATTATCTTTACAATTATATCAAACCAGTATGGAATTTGAAAGAAGTTCATACATGATACAACCACCATTGCTTATCTTTACATTGGTAGCAAATCACTTTGGGAAATGAAAGTCATTTAAAAAATAACTAGATTGCATCACATAGGTAGCTATGCACATGCTATTTCTCAAAATTGAGTACTGAACTTTGCTCGTCAATACTTTTTCAGGCTTGTTCATTAAAATGCAGAAGATTTATTTAAGCATAAATATCTTGATCAGGAATAATTGTAATGAAATTTGCTTTGTGCTTAATTTGGCTTGGTATTTTTGTGCAATGGGTTCTAAGGTATACCAAATTTACATCTGATGTTCATGGTTGAATAATGCTTGCATCTCAACAAGATATAGACGTTTTCTTAGTATACGGTGTCATTAGTTTATACTTCAGAGAACCGCACATTAATATATTTAGTTTCAATTTGAACAATAATAAACTGCCATTACTGGTCGTTTGAGTTGGTTTTGATGTAATTGATTTTTAGGGAAGAGGTTAATCTAACCTTGTCAATAATTCTGAAGTTCTCAACAACCTTGATCCACTCTCAAATTTGGCCATCTTGGTTAGTGTACGCTAAATTTGTCTAAAGTTTATATCATTCTGTACGTAATTAGTGTGATACCGATGCTTTTTAATTGATAATGGGTGGTTCACCATACCTCATTTGTGTAACGAGTGAACACCTAGCTAATCATTTCTTAATTTTAATTTATTTTAGTGGGCACATGGATTAGTCACTGTGTCCGTCTCTAGTATATCAAATACATGTATGGAGAAAGAAGCTTTAAAGTATTCTTGGTGTCAAATTGCAGGTTATATCTGTAATTGAGAAACGAGCTGATCAGCTCGACTATGTTCTGGTTGACACTCCTGGCCAGATTGAGATTTTCACTTGGTCTGCATCTGGAGCGATTATTACAGAAGCTTTTGCTTCAACATTTCCTACAGTGATTGCTTATGTTGTTGATACGCCACGCTCAGCAAGTCCAGCTACCTTCATGAGCAATATGCTATATGCCTGTAGCATCCTCTATAAGACCCGGTTGCCGATGGTACTGGTGTTTAACAAGACAGATGTGGCTCGACATCAGTTTGCCCTGGAGGTACATTTAACTCTCGCTTTAGTTGACATTTTCACAAAAATAATATCGATTTATAGGCGTGAATCCTTATTATTGTTGCAAATAATTGCCGGTCAGCTTTGCTAGTTTTTTTTTACTGTTCTGAGTGTAGTGGATGGAAGATTTCGAAGTATTTCATGCAGCACTAGATTCGGACCACTCTTACACATCAACCCTGACCCGAAGTCTCTCCCTTGCTCTGGAGGAGTTCTATAAAAATCTCAGATCTGTTGGAGTGTCTGCAGTTTCTGGTGCCGGAATGGATGCATTCTTGAAGTCCATTGAAGCCAGCTCCGAAGAGTACATGGAAACTTACAAGTACGGATTTCTAATTGATAACCTCTCTGTTTTCTTAGCTCTGTGTAGATAAAACTAGACTTGTTCCCATTATTTTTTCTAATGATAATTGTTAAAATTCACCCTCGCTTCTACAATAGGGTTGATCTTGACAAGAGACGGGAAGAGAAGCAGCGCTTGGAGGAAGAACGTAGAAAGGAAAACATGGATAAGCTGAGAAAAGACATGGAGAAGTCCAGGGGGGAAACTGTGGTATTGAACACTGGTTTGAAGGATGTAAAACCGGACAATGAGAGCATGGTGATTGATGAAGATGAAGAGGTGGAAGATGACGATGATGATTATGATAGGTTCAGTGAGGATGATGCAGATGCCAAAGATGAGGATGAGGATGAGGATGAAGAAGTTGCCAGTTTTTCGTTTTGAGACCATAGGTTAAAAAAATGAGCAACTTTTGTATTATATGACTAAATGAAGTAAATCAGCTCTCTCTTAATGGAAAATATTGTTGCGGCAATGCAAATGAGCTCAACATCTGAAGGTTGTCATTATAAATATTACCTTAAATGGTGTGCCAATCAAAATTGCAAATCAAAATCGTACAAAGAATGAACTTAAAAAGGATTCAAAAGAAGAAAAATGAAATTTTGTTTGGTGTAACGTGCAATGCAATCTAGCCCCGTTTGGTTCCCACTATCTCAAAAATTTATTCCTCTCTCTTATTTTTAACTACACAATTTTTTCATAAAATAATGTTACACGTAAATTAAAATCTATTTTTTTTCAACACACATTTTACAAAAAAATATTATTTTAAAAATTATAATTTAAAATAATGAGAGCCAAACAGGGGCCTAATATTGTATACTGAACTTGTCTTTATGGCATAGTTGGGCTCTAGACATTAACAATTGAGGAGTTTGAGGTGCCCATATCTAGTGGCAAATTCAGGATCTAGAGTGAGTTAGAGCGAACATTGACAGTTAACGGTTGCAATAGTGAGAATATTTATTAATATTCAATTAAATAATATTAAAAAAAATAAATTCAACCAATATATAAATGTACTAAAATTTAAAAATCATATACATATAAAAATATAATTCATTTCAACTCAAAATAATAAGAAAATCTATAATATATTCATGCCAAACTTATGCCATCTATAATATATTCATGCCAATGAGTTTGATCTCCTATTCATAGTGAGTAGAAATTGTAATGCCCACAATGAGTGTGGCGACATGTGGTGTTACCACGAGATCCTGCTACAAAAGATTTAACTCTTTCCATTAAATTCTCACATGACAACTGTTCTTCAAGTTCATCTTTCTAAGTGTGTGAAGTTTTTATTTTAAGCTGCAGATTGTTCACATGTAATGGAAGGTAGCTCGTGACAATCCTTTAATTTTAAACTTCGATCAATTCAAGATCAACTAATGCGAAAGAAGCAAGGAATCATCATTTCGACTCTTAACTTTCCCACTCCAACCGTTACTTTTCTCCTCCACCATCACCTATTATAGGTCATCCTAGTTTAAAAAAAAAAACCGCATGTGCGTGGTCATCCCCGTAAGTACAACAAATATGATTAATTGCAATCTTTGAAATGTGACAACAAATTAATACAAAAAATATTTTTCAAATTTTATTAATTGAAATTGTAGAGTTACAAGATTGAGAACCTGAAGCACACCCTTTTATTTATGTTTGATTAGATGAACACTTCATTAATTGAAATTAGAGACTCGTTAGCTTATGAGCTCCACTGTCATTACGATTTAAACTATGCATTGAATTATAAAAAATAAGAAGAATATTTGGCAAAAAAAAACATTATCTATGCAACTTACCCTCATTAGAAAACTAATAAGATCCGAATATGTTTATCAATGAGAAGATAAACATAGCCCAAACAAGATTCTATCAGTCCAGCTTTAGCTGTAAATCGTATGTGAAACAACTTGCATATCACTATTCAAACTACAGTAAAATTTATACCTAAATAACTACAAAATGTGACATAATGTCAAATGGGATGGGAAATACCTACAAACACTATGCCAATCGAAACAAATTATCACACGAGGAACAAGCCTCCTTCGGAAGTGTAAATGGAAATACAGTGCAGGTAAAAAGTAAACGTGGCTAATGTTAAAACACACATCCATCATCGGGAACCTGTGAGTTGTTAAAATTCGAACCATATTTTGGCTCTGCGTAGATACATGCTCCCGCAACAGCAACAAGTACACCAAGAACTAGACCAAATAGCTGAACATTAGCGAGCAATTCTCCATGAATTTCTTGTTCATTTGAATGACATGTAATCTCGTTTCCCTTGAGCAAGCAACCATCCGGCATCATTGGACCGTAGAGAGTGAATGCAGTCTGATAGAACCACAGGCCTTGGAGTGTTATAGCGATGCCACTGCATAAGTCGACCGGAAAACTTGTTGGGATGAGGGCACCAGCAATAGTCGATAGAATACAGATGCCAATAAGGAGGACGAGGATAATGTGATAATATCCCTCGAGGCCCTTATGGGTAGTTGAGTGGAAATAGAATAGAAGGTACTCAGCAGTGAATGCTGCGGATGCAATTAAACACAAAGCTCCCTCGGGCAAGGGAAGAAAGCTGAGAAAAGAGAAAGTTGTGCATTAGTCATAAAAGAAAAATGTTCGACATAAATGCAAAAAGAACTAATAAAATTAGACGGAGTTCTAATAAACAGACGTACTGACTCACAATAGTGCAAGTGAATAATACTGATGCCTATCGAAATAAAAAGTTCCAACTCTAAAGACCCTCAATCTTTCAGATCCTAGATTGTGAAAGCAGAATTACCAAATGCCTTCCGAGTTCAGCCTTACAGTTGCTGAATTCAGAAGTTTTGTCATTACAATCCATAAAATTAAGTACTAACCAAGTGATTCCAACATTCCTGATAGACTGAACCACTAAAATTTAAGGCCAGGATTTTCAGTCAATATAGCAATGCATTCAGATCCGCAACAGATTTAACACAATGTCTCCACTTTCAACTAGTAGCATTTGAGAAATGAATGAATAACTTTCAACTTCTTACTACTAAAATCTATTGATTTTAAAGGAAGTTGAAAGGCATGTTAGTTGCCGCAAGTGCTGTTAAAAAAAAAAAAAATGAGTTCCCTTGAAAGAATGTCAAAAACAAGACAAAAAAATAAGTACGATGGGATAAAATTACAATTATTTATGAAATGTCATCCACCTTAAAAAAGGATAGCAGAAGAAAATAGAAGATTATATATTTGAAAACTTCATTCGATGGTTCCATTTATTATCAATCCCTCAAAAAATGACTCGAGTATATTTATCCTGCTCATTGTAAGTGTTTCTTGTCATGAGCATTTAAAGAGGTCAAAAAGGTCCTCATTGATGTCTCAGGAATGCAGAACTTAAAAATGAAAATTATATATATTTTTGGAGTAATTACTAGAAAAGGAACGGGTACAAATAGATGTGCCAAAAGTTCTACTTAAGCTAGGTAAAGAATTAAGATCTACCAAATTTCGAACATAGTTCAAATTCAAACTAGTTAATGTTAAAAAAACAAAAAAAAAAAACTAAGTTAAGAACTCACCTCGTTTTCTCAGAAAGCAGTGTTATTACACCGAAGATGAAAAACATGAGGAGCATCCCGGAGTGCTCGAAGTTATTCATGTGAGAAGGGTTCAAGACTCCGTTGACGAAGATATGGAGATGGGTCGAATATAAGAACTCTATACACAAATCAATGAAACCTCCAATTGCTATGAGATAAAGTTCCAAGTACTTAAGCCGTCCATCAAAACCGGGAACAGGGTTCCACACCCTGACCCGAAAAGATTTAGGATTCGATACATATCTAACAATAGAACTCCACATGTGCCATACACCAACAAAAAGAAACAATGTTCCGGGAAGAACATGACCAGGAAAAGAACCCATTTTCCTCAACTATGAACCGAGACCAAGATCGTCGTTTCTTGATCAATTCTCTGTCTCAATTAACCAAATCACGTATTACCAATCAAAGAATGAAAAAACCAATCTCTCGAATTGGAACAATATCTTAGAAAATTGCTTCTCTACTCTATTCTCACTTGCACTTATCCAAGAATTCAAAATTTGGAAAATTAATAACTAATACCAAAACAGATAGCCTTGGAGTTGGAATTTTCTTCTCTACACCTGTTTCAAAAAAAATTGCATCAAAATTCTCACCCTACAAAACTTTCTAGAACATATTCATTCAATAAAGGTATCGCTTTCTTGGTGAATGCACACTGTAAAATTGACAAAAGGCAGAATATAAAGGAGAGGTGCTGTTTATAAAGTCAAAATTGCAGACGATGAGATTCGACAATACAGTCAATAATGGAAGGTTGAAGAAAACATACAGTCAATAATGGAAAACCGGTCAAGATTCACCCGCAGAACACAGATTTGTTATAGTTTCATTCAAACCCAATATCCCTCAAACGAAACTTAAATAAAAACTGTATAGATTTTTCAGTTTATTGGGCATAAAAAGAAAGACAATACTTACAGAAACAAATATGGTGGGATAATCAATTATTTTGAAGCAAAATCCATAATACGGAGGGAAAAAACTGAAGGCCTTTCAAAGAAAGAAATAATTTTCAAGGTGGGGATCGAAGAAATGGATATGGGGCAACTTCTGAAAAGAAACAGATTGCCAATTATAGTCGAATCATTCTCTCTCTCTCTCAAACACGCGTCATTGCATAAAATACTGAATTTATTTATAGTACTGTGTGTGTTATTGATTGCATGGGTTTTTGTGATTATGTAAGCGTATATTTTTGTTTTGTTTTTTGTAAGTGATTATTATTGCTCATGGGGTAATTCAGAGACGAACCGCATTGGATAATAATTAATTAAGTGTTGGGTTTTGAATTTTTCTTCTAACTTTTAACATTTATAGTTATATGATCATAACGCAGGCAGGAGGCATATAGATTACATGCCTAACTCTGTGTGGTTGGTCCTTACTCCTTAGGCAGCCAAAAAGCTGGCCAATATCAGAAAAAGGCATACATGAACAACGTAAAATATAAATATTTAAAAACAAATTGAACTTGAATTATATAAACTCGACTCCACTTGGGGGATTTTATCGAAAAGATTACTAGGAATACAAATTTGTAAGATCCAGTTTCTTTTGTTACTTTTCTTGGGTGAAAATGAAAGGAAAGAAAGAGTTGGAGGACTAATTGTAGTTGTAAGTGTACGCATTTAATTTTGGACCATGCTACATGTATAATATTGATTAACAACGTCATGTTTGACATCATCGTATCCATTCATTTTTAAAAACTGTTTTTTACATCATATGGTAGGATTTTGACAACACATAGTTGTCAACCAATGTTGTACACTTAAATTTATTCTTTAATTTTTGGCATATCATACTCGATTTAAACAAAATATCTTCAGATATTTGATTTCAAAATTATAATTTCGGATCGCACTTAATTAATGCCTTGCCTAATACTGCTCGTACAAATAATCACATCGATCGGGCCGATAAGCATTACGAAGATATGTGAGTGCAACATCAACGTTAATGTAGTTCACGAATTGCAAAACTGCCCAACTAAATAATTAGAGTGCAATGGTTCCATTTTATTTCATAATACAAATCAAAATCATTTTGCCTCTTATATGATTTAAAGGGGAGAAAAAAAAAAAGATGTACATAGATATACACATAGGGGTTCACATTATGTGAACCCCTATGTGTACATCTATGTACACAATATCGTGGGCTTCATTCCACTCACATTATGTGAACTCCTATGTGTACATCTATGTTGTACACATAGTATGACTCAAAAAATATGACCATCACAAGTATCAAAAAACTTTTAGCCTCGAAGGTGAAGAAGACCTGCCCCTATTTGTCATCCGATTAAAATTAATTTTAATCAAAGTTAACAATTAATTTTAACCATTTATTTTATGAGTTTCATAACTTTTCAACCATGCATTTATTTAACTTCTATCCAAAGGATTAAATCCATCAATGGTCATTCAACTTTATACTTAGTGTTATCGTGAATTCATGATCACCCAATTGCCAATTTGATTTTGTTTCACCACGACTACCTAACTTTATACTTAGAGTTAACATGGTCATCCAATATTATTTTGTTTCACCACGACTACCCAACTTATCTTCACCATTTTCACTCATTTTTAAAAAGGTAAAATTGTAATTTTGCATTATAATATAAAATTAAATTTAAAAAAATAAAAATAATTTTTTTTTTATTTTCTTTTAAAAACTTTTTTCTTTTAACTATAACAAAATTAATATTCCAACCTTAAGTTTCAAAGTTGCAAAAATCAGGTAGTTATTATTAATTAATATTAATTACTTAAAAATTAATTTTTGGTCACAGTTTTTT
>CAIGRF010096281.1:9348-25899 GCA_903798235.1 Fraxinus ornus
TCTCCTACTGGCAGCGGGCCTTTCTAGTTTGCTCAATTGTGGTTGAGAGCATACTTTCCACAACTTGGTGCCCCTCTTAGATCAGTTAGTTGTTACGGGCTATTCATACATCAATTCAGCCCTATAAACATGTCCAATATGGATGTCTTCATCTTCTTTTATACTTTAAATTCAACTTCTTCCTTCTTCCCTTTTTTCGCTCACCAAGTCCCAGCCTATGTGCAAACTCCTTCCACCATATCTAATGTGAGCACCTCCTTGCCCACTCCTATAGGTTGATTCATTGGTGGGATTGCTTGAGGCCTAACATTTGGTATTTAGTTCGTGGTAAAAGCGCCATTATTCAAACCATTATTACCATGAGCTTGAGTATTTTCGCCATCATTAATTCGTGGGGTATTCTGTCCATTAGGTTGGACATTGTCTCTTACACTTAGGTTACCACCCAGGTTTGACATCCCATTACCACTATTCAGTTTTGTCATTCCATTACCCCCTGGTTTGAAGTAGATGGTCCAAAGGGTGGTTCTATCCCTTGATTCGGACTTAGGATTGGGGAACTATGTCCCACAATCGTCCTAGATTGAAAGTGATTCCCTATACTTAGCATAACGGGTTGACAAATTTGGCATACTAACTTATTCATGATTTCATTCAACGTATTAAGTTGTTTGGCCATATTATCATAATGTGCATTTCCATTTTGAATAAATCTCTCCACATTATGAACGTTTTGTAAATATATCTGTTCAACAACATCATGTGTGAGTTTGCCGAACAATGCGCGCATGGTTCGAGGACTCATCTCCGTCATTGACTCGTAACGACTTTGGTTCTGTCCCTCTGTTCCTGGAGTATTTTGCTGCTCCTCATATCGTTCAATTACAGACTCGACTATTTCTTGGCTTGCCGGCTCCTTATCAGAATTTTTATGAGGTATAATGCTTCACCTTTTCGTATCTTCAAACTTCAAACACCAATTGTCCTACTGGGCGTGCCAAATTGTTTCGCGCGAAAAGTTCGAACCTCGCTAACAATTAAAAGATTCAAACGATTGTGTAAAGAACAAGCCTCTAGAGACAAAGTCTCAATGATGTTTGTTTTATTTATGAAGATTACAATTTACACAAAGCGAAATGCCTCCAAGGGGCACAAGCACATGATGAAACTGAAAGTTCGAAGACAAAAATTAAAAGAAAACAAAATTACATATTTTCTGTTCGAGAGTGATTTGATCGGGGGCCTGCTTGTGTGTCTTCTCTTCTCTTTTATACTCCTTTGACGGTTTTTGTTGTGGAGCCGTTTGATAACCGCTTGTTGCCTTGTAACTATCCACTTTCTCCATAATGGCTGACTTGTCGATAAACTGTCGCCTTTAACTGCTGCCATTATTCCCATTATTTAACTGTTTGCCTCCGAGATTCTTGGATCGTGGAATGCGTTGAGATTACCCATTAACTGTGTCAATAGCCGTCGTCTTGGATATCAACTAGACATTATATTCGCCCAGATTCCAAGCGTCTCGCGAGATTGAGCGATGAAGGGGCCGTCGCTCTGAATAACAACGAGGCACTATATTTGCCATGATCTTGGGTGTTTTGCATGCTTGGATAATAATGTGTCTCTACTACATAACTCCATCTTGGGTTTTTCACATAGCCTTATTTGGGCCCATCCTTGAGATTTCTTAATTGGCCTCCATTCTTTGGGTCATTCAATTGGACTCATTTTTGTTTGTCAACAGCTTCATAAATCCATCATTGTTTTAGAATCTACCTTACCAGTGAGGGAAGCAACAACAACGCTCAATTCACTCATATCCTTATACAGCCCTTTTTAGATTTTCTTCATTAGTTTTCTGTCTAGCCTCCATTCTTGGCCAAATTCTTAGTACTCTGATACCAAACGTAATGAGTAAAGTTCAATCTTGGAATGAATTCACTCAAAATCAGTACCAATTTTATTATCACAGCTCAAGGAGCTAAGAACCTAGTCCAATTGTTGAATTAATCACGAAATTGAAAATGGGTGATGTTAGAATTAAAAGAAGAAGAAGATATAAGAAAGAGTGGAAGAAATAGAGAGAATTGATTAATAGAAATGGTTTCTAGACACCCCCAAATAAAATCATCCTTCAATAGCAATAATGGCAACAATCTGAGACGAATTATGATCTACGATCGTCAAACAACTACATCACTGCATTCCCATTGTAGGGCCACCGCACTCTCCACCACCACCACAGAGAGAGAGAGAGAGAGAGAGAGAGAGATAGAGATAGAGGAGAAGAAAGAAGCAGCAGCTTCAAGAATCTCATGAGCGTATGATGGATGAACCTAATCTTTTATAAATAACATTATTAGAACATGTTTAGGAGGGCTAAAAGACAGATTAAAATTGAAAATATGACTGTTATTAAGTCTCACTCGTCTAATAAAAGTCAACAATAACGGATAGTTTTTTAATTTTAATCAACTGGTTCTTTTTTCATATATACATAAAATTTTCAACGTTCAATTCTTTGGTTCCATCATTCACATTAAAAAATGAATAAATTTAAAAAAAAAAAAAAAAAAAGCTTTCCATGGTCTGAAGAGTAAAACATGAATCTCTTAGCCAACCCATCAAGCACCACAGCATATATGCCCAACCTAGCTTTTAACCTAATGGTGGCAATAGAATCGAGCTGGTTCGTTTGCTTGGCTCATCAAAACGAGCCACGAGCCGCTCGAGCTCGATTTTGGACGAGCGGCTCGTGTGGCCAAGCCATTTTTTTTTTTTTAAAATGTGTATCTTATAAAAAAAACAAAAAAAAAAACCCCTTGAGCCACGAGCTAAAGCTCGGCTCAGCCCACAAGCTTGTGGGCCGAGCTGAGCTCGCCCCCCACGAGTCGAGTCTACGAGCCATGAGCTCGGCTCGTGCTCGTGCGAGTAAGGGCCAAGGCGAGCCATCCCTATTAGCCGGCTGGACCCTTTGCCATCCCTATTTTAACCTACACTAGGTAATGAGAACTATAGAATGGATCCACATCCAGGTTCCATATCTTTTTGAGAGTTATTTGAGCCCTAGGACGCTAACAGGCTAGTTTTTTGAAATTATTTGTGTAAATAAAGTCCCTTGAGCTCCATTCTTTAAAAATTCAATTTTATTTTTTTTTTATTTTTTTTCACTCTCATTTTCAATCACATTTTCCCAATAAAATAATTTTGCACATAAACACAATTTTTCCTAATTTCTAACCACAATCTTTAAAAAATCAGTATTATAAAACTCATTTTTGTTCACAAAAAATGGAGCTCAAACAAGAGCGAAGATTTCATTGAAATTTCTAGCATTATTTTTATTTTTTTCATAATGTGTGAGCTATTCAACAACAAGGATTCAAGATAACATGGCTACATTAAAAGATAATTGAGCATAATGATAAAAAGAAGGAAAATATTGTTTTTGTTTTTGTAACATTATGACCACTCTGTGCACGAATATGTGATGTACATACCCAGTCTCATATAAAACCACAACAATAACTAGATAAATAAATTCCAAATTAAGCAACTCATTCGACTCTAAATAAAACAGACAGTATAAACTATACTATACCCCAAAAGGAGGAGTTTTTGTCACCAAATCTGAATCCATAAATTCCCAACAAAAAACAAGAAGAAGGCAATATTCATACAACAGTTCAGAAAGACCCTGTTTCAAAACGAAGCTAACCTGTTTCTAGTTTGGGGAAAGAAAATGTGCCCGCGCTAGATTATATTCTTTCCCAGCAATCCAAACGCCGGTTTGAGACCATGCAATGTTATCCCATTCTATATTCTGCTCCAAAATCTGTTGGCATCCCACGGGAAAAAAATTAATCAACAAAAACAAAGAAACCTACTCTAAGCTCACGTATTTTACCCAAAATAAATAAACAAGAGAACAATATTAACATTCTTTTCTTCTATTTTTTGATGTTAATGTCAGTTTGTATTCTGAGTTCATGCGATGAGCTCGCCCTTGGCTCAATATGGCTAAAAATAGTAATCGTAAAATAAAACTTGAGAAAACATGGCGAAGGTGTATTGCTTATAACGCAGATTGAAAAATCGAGTCCCTAAGCTATTGAGCGATGGACATCCAACTATACTAGCTACAGGTTTTTCACACCAAACAGTTTTTCAGCAATACACAGCAACAAAGCTAAAACACTCAATAGTGTCTCGCAAGACCTGGGAAGACAGATTATTACATCTCAGTTTAACTAGATTCATCATCTATAGGAATACAATTTCAGAAAGCAAACACACTGTTATATTTCCTATGCTTATACGGCAAATGCATCAACTGACGGTCATGCTTGGCGAAAACAAGGATTATCCATTATCCAGACTCTTGAACATAAACAAAAATAAGTTCTCTCGTTCATATTTTTGTAACAATTTGAGGACACCGTAAACTCAGTTCTATTGGTGATTATGCATTCAACTTCAATCGGAAAAAAAAAAAAGCGAGGGAAAAGAAGCATTTAGAAAAGAAAAGTGATATCATAGCCAGAGAAGAAATCAGCAGGGAAGGATTACCTCAACATGTTCAAGAGGGAGCGGGATTCCAATAGAGAGCATGAACTTTTGTGGAAGGGGTCTCTTACAACGAGACCATCGGTATACATCCACCACAGTGCTTTCACCATCCATTACATTTCTTTCACCATTGCTAAGATGTGAGCTGGAATGAGATCTCCCATTCTCTGCTCCTAATGCCTGAGATACTGCTGCAGCCTTCACTGTCTTCTCTCCATTAAAGCAAAGCTCGTACCTAAAGATATAACTTAGTAAACACAAAGGTGTAAAAGATACAAATGGCAAATAGTTGATGATCTTGTTGGTGATCCTGCCAGTTAATCCAACAAAATGATACAGCCTGAACCAAAAGTATCAATATTGCAAAGCACCTTAAAATGTAATTAAGAGAAGTGAAACCCCTATATCTGATCCCTCCATGTAACTTATGACAACTATTTTTAGCTAGGTATTGATAATATTCTGAAACATTAGAGTTGCGCTATCAAAGTACCTATGGAGATAATTTTTACAAATTTTAGAATTTTTATATAACGACACTACAACAGTAAAAAAAATGGAAATTTTTTTAGAAAATTTTGAAAAAGGGTAAAAGTCTTGTGTGAATACTTTTTTTTTTCGATTGTTGGTCCAGTCATTACCTGCGGGAATGAGTTTCTAAGTATAGAACTTCCCCCTTCTTTAAGCGTGAAGATGTAAAGAGCGGCTTTTTTAGACCTTTGTCAGCAACAGCACTAATGCTGTATTTAAGCCTGAAAAAAATCAGAAACCAAAGAAGGGGAGAAGAATAAGAAACAAAAATAATGTAGATGATAGTAACAACAACAATAATAACATTATTAGGAGATAAAGGTAAATTATCAAGCATTATTTAACCGGAACACATTAGCCCAAAGCAACCCAACCAGCACGTATTCGAGTTAAAGAACTTTTTGTTAGGAGAGATTACTTGGTGACACTAAGATCCACCTCATTGGAAATGCCGATCAGGTGATAAATATAAATGAAGAGAGATGCTAAGAGAGAAATTGTTCTTGCAACTAATTTTCCCCATGAACTCCTTTTTAATATTGAAAAAAGAAACAAAGAACACTGCAAAGAGGAAATAAAGCAGCAGCATCAAGAAATGGTCTCTTATTTCACTATAATGGGGAGGTTTGAAGCTGGATAATAGAAGTGTAATCTATAACTTATCTTTAAACAATCTAATACCCTGTTTGTCTCCCATTCTTTCAAGACTTTTTTTTTTTATATATATACTCATTTTCCACAAATTCAACAATAAAATATTTTACGCGTAAACCCAAAACTATTCCTACTTTTTAACCTCACATTCTCCAAAAATTCACTATTCAAAACAATATTTTTCCAAAAAAATGACCACCAAACATGGGCTAAATAAAGTGTATCCAAACTTTTGAAACTTTAATCTGAATAGTAATATTATGGTCTATACTTCCAGATACATTTTTCCCCTTATGTGTGAACAGCTACAACAGATCAGTCATGGTATATGCTTGCTCCCAAAGCTGAATGCAAGTATACAACAAAGAGTGTAATAACCATTAAGATTTCTCCCCCGCTTTCATTTATTATACATTAAGGATGATAACAATTTGTTCACAATGATGATGTAAACTTTGTAAATATTTATGATTTATGTAATAATTTTAACCAAACAACAAAGATATTGGGCATTCTTTGTGATTAGTGTCAAACAAGGATGGAGTGACTTTCGAGATAATTTGAACTATGAGGTGGGAAATGGCAATAATGTCAGGTTTTGGGACGATCGCTGGTGTGGAGATCAACCACTTAAGGCACGTTTTCCTTCTTTGCATCGTATTGCCTTGGAGCCGTCTGCTATGGTGAATGATGCACTCACCATCCACAATGGACGTCTCAGTTGGAATACTATTTTTGAGAGGGGCTTACAGGATTGGGAATTAGATGATTATGCGTTGTTTTTGACCTCTTTGCATGAGGCGCACATTCAGGTTGGAGTAGGTGATCGTAGCAGGTGGAGGTTGGCACGGAATGGTATATTCTCAATTTGCTCTTATTTTAGATCTTTATTGGAACCTGCGCAGAGCTAATTCCCATGGAAGCTGGTGCGGCAATGTAAATTGCCTCCATTGGTGGCTTTTTTATTGTGGACGGTTATGCGGGGGCAAGCGTTTACGGTTGATAATCTTTGAAGAAGGGGTTTCTGTGTTACCGAGTGGTGTTACATGTGTAAGAAGGATGGGGAGACGATTGATCACTTATTCATTCATTGCGATGGCGTTAGGTGGCTTTGGAACAGTATTCTTGTCTCCCAACATTTGGATTGGGTGATGCCTAGGAGAATTGAAGATGTGGTGCGGGCCTGGAGGAGGAAATTTCGAGATAAGAATAGCAGGATTGTATGAAATCTTATTCTGGGATGCATTGTATGGTGCGTGTGGAGAGAAAGGAACAACCGCTGTTTTGAAGATCAAACAAGAACTATTGAGCAGTTCCGAGAATTGTTTTATCTCACTTTGTACAATTGGTTTAATACTGTGGCTAATAATCATATAGAAGGGTTGCCTAATTTCATGTCATTTTTGTACTGTTTAAGTTGATAATACATTCCCCATGTATTATCTTTTGATTTATTAATTAATATACTGATTACTTATCAAAAAAAAAATAAGTGTCAAACAAGGAATCCATCTTTACACAGAAGAAGTCATAAAAAATTTACCGCATCATACTTCAAAGAAATAATGATTAAATTTGCATTGAGTATTCAGTCATTGAAAATTTAGGTCAGTACATTAGGATACGAATCCAATTAAGTGATTGATCTACATCCAGAAAAACAGAATTCATTCACCATTTAAACAAGCATCTGAACACAGACAAAAAAAAAAAAAAAAAGAATAATCATAACTAGGAGAAAGAAGCTACATTAAATTGTCTTCACATTAAAGAATTAGAAAAAGAAAACTAGCCTACAATATTTGGATGGGAAAACCAGTGTATGGTGAATCTAATGCAGGATTAATCGTACTAATCAAGGTAAAATACTGGAAGTCGTTGAATTTTACCACACACATGATGTGTCTATGTATTGTTACGTGCCAACAGCATTTTTACTAACTAGACCACCAAGCCACTACATAGTGACCCAAATGTAACTACTGTTCGAGTACGGTAATGCAATAGTAATTTTTTTTTTTAAATAAAAGTGACCCAATTGTCTTGCTAATAGTTTGCCGAACTCCATTGTTCTTTACATTTCTAATTGAACAAAAATACTAATTACCATGAACAAATAGTAGAAGCACAGGCAACTACCAGACACTTACATTTTTTCGGAAAACAAGAGTTCCGACAAACTTTGAATTAAATTAGAAATTAGGGCAGACAAATTTAGCAGGTAATGAACCTAGTCTTAAAAAAAAAGTACAACACATACCAAGGTTCCATGCAAAGGTTGAACTGTACCGTGACTTCACGTACAAACCTTTGTTGACGTAAGGCATTCTAGAGAGAGAGAGAGAGAGAATATAAGATGAAATATCCATAATCTCCAACACTGTTTAATGAACAGCACAAACCAAAGCAACAATAGCAATCGACATGCAGCTTGACTAATATGAAAAGCAAAAGGACCTTGAAATTTTGTTCCATAAAACTTGAAAATATATGCCAAAGTGAAATTGAAACATAGCATCCTTTTCCACAAAAAAGCCCCACACCCACCCTAGTAAGCAAAACACACGAAAATCTAAAACAGCTATATCATTAGAAAACATTGCCTTGGAAGTTTAGAATGGACTTACAAGATAATAAGCTTCTGGTTTCAATAAATGTACAATAGGATTACTGTGTAATAAAGAAGATGCTAGTTTCTACATACATATTTGGGAAATCAGTTCATGATAAAATCAAGAAAAATGTGATTGAGAAAACAATATATAAGATCCTACATCTAATTAGAGAATCATTATAGTTACCGTGTATGAAACTGGAAAGAATATAGAGTTGAGACAAATTTTAGGAGTGTGTAATTTAGCAACAAACACATAAGGCCAAGTATCAACAACTTAAGACCCTATATCAATAAAATTTAGGTTGTGTATCTGATTATAAACCTAATATCAAAAAGTAGGGTGTAGAAACTCATGAATGATTTAGAGGGAGAAATTCCAAGTGAGCTTACATCTGTGTGCACCCAATTGTGTACACGTGCACAAAAACTAAATTTGAGCATCAGTAATGAAAATACCGAAGCAGCAGCCCTTGTAGTCATTGTGCGCTCCACAGCCACTGGAGCAAGAGTAGGCTCCAAAGTAGAAGAATGTGTGAGACAAGGTTCAAGATCTATGATTCCACTTCCTTTCTGCTCAAGCATGCAAAGATCAATAGACGTCAATAGTCATATTAAAAAGAGAGCCACCAAAATCAATCCACATGTAAATGGGAAAATAAAGATAACAAGGCATGTAGGCTATAATAATGGCAAATTGCATGTCAGCAATCATAAAGTAGATCAAAACATTTTCTATACATATGAAAGTACAGATAAATTCTGATCGACGACATTTAAAAGCATATAACAGATAAACAGAACGGGTAAAATAAATAAAAGTGAATTGAAAATATAGCTCACCTTCACAATGCAACATCGCTCAACACGATAACTGCAACCAATGGCAGCACCCCATGCACGTGAGCGGACATTATTTCTCAGTGTAGAAATGTAACCTTAACCGAGTACATACAATAAAATACAAATTAAAAGCACGGAATGATAACTTGCATCAAAAGAGAATGAATATCAAAACATGGCACTGGTGTCCTACATGACATTTTTTCCTAGAATTCAAATAATAGGATGTAATGCCTTTAGTTAAAAGAGGTATGGATGTACATTTAAAAGCACGACAACAGGCACCTCAGAAGGGGGAAAAACATGCACCCAATAACATTTGATTCACAGCTCATGACTTGATACAATTTAGATGCAGAGATGTTATGACAAGATAAATTAGCATATATATATCAATATACACAGACAGATACCATGAAATGTTAAAGGGGCCCTGAAAACTAATCTAAGTCTAGAACCCAAATTAAATCCATAGAAATGGCTCTGCAACTTTTAACTATCAACTTTTGAATAACGGTTGTGCTACATGAACATCACAATTTACAGATTTGTTTACCAATAAATGATATGGCGAGATTTGATTGGGTCAAAAACTTATCAACCAAATAGAAAAAAATAAATAAATAAATAAAACACCCCCACTTCTTTTTGACACCATATTAATCTGTAAAAGATTATGTAAATGGTGATATGCAACAAACATTTTCCTTCGAATAAACTAATTTATTTGAGAATCAAAGAAGAAGAAAGATGGTAGCAAAAGGAATCATTTAAAACATAAAGCTAATTCTGGCTTGGCATCAAGGTTAGCATACTAATTATTTGATCTAATTGATGTGTGCGTTGCACGAACCTCTCATCCCTTAGTACTTTTGAATTAATTACCAGTACCCAGGGAGGATGGAATGGGAAGTCATGCATGAAATCTACTAGTATAGTCTTGAAACCTATTGCAGGAAATCTGTTTCTAAAAGTATTAAGCATTTCTTTAAAGACTGAGTATTATATGGACACACAATCTTGTGGAGGTAAAACTCTGATGGTGGCACGCAGCTCCTGAGCTGCAGATGGAGGAGGAGAAGCAGTTGGGCGACAGTAACCTGTATGCATAAGAACTGAACAGGGAACACATGTTACATTCCACCAGTAGTTTTGGGTCATATATGCAATGAGAGTTATAATGTAGACCAAAATCATACCAGCCACCAGATCGGAGTCAACCGTGTATATATCTGTTCCCCATAGTTGTCCACCCCTCACCTGTAAAGGAAGCACTCTAAGAACTCAACATGATGGGTACAGCAGAATATGGAAACAAACTGCATACTCAGATATTAAAATCCAGGGAGATAAAGCCAGAGGAGTGAGACGGAGATATTCAAGCAAGAAAAGAAGTTTAAGATGCCACCATTACATGCAACATACTTCTAACTGTAATAAATTTTGTAGACCGTTGTTTCATTAATATATNACGTCCCAATTTTTTTTTTTTTTTTTACTACAGCAAGATAACTCCAATGACAATGAGCATTTGTTTCCTCCATCTGCATCCTTTTGAAAACAGGTTATTCAATCCATAATCAATTTATTCATGATTCAACTTCTTAACTAAGTAACAATGCAATTAAGTCAAAAAATAATTACTATACAAATATAAAAAAAACCTTTACCAGATGTGTGTGTGTGTGTGTGTGTGTGTGTGAGAGAGAGAGAGAGAGAGAGAGAGAAATGACTTCTTCAAACCACAGGAGACATCAATGAGAGTGCGAAAGAAGTTTGGGATCTGAAATATGAATAGGCAATAAGAAGAGGTATAAAATGTGGTAGGGGTTTTGTGATCTTTGCATGGATGGTTATAGCCTTACGAGTAATTTTGCCTATTTAGTTTATATTTCATGGTAAATGGGCATTAAAGTAAGTATCAAGAATTTAAATAATGAGTCAAAATACTTTTAATTGATGTAAATTTTAATGCTAATTATCTCTAAATGTCAATTTATTTATTAAATTATTCTAATTTCAGTGTTACCTTTTGCTCCTCGACACTTCTACTTTTCCGAGAGCCTAGGTTGGCTTTTAAAAAAATTGGTAATTATTGTGTCATGATAATATTCTCTTTTACTTTGGAGGACCATGGCATATATGACACGTTGAAGAACTATAAAGAAACATTAAATAATATATCTTTGCCCTCTGTAGTTATCTAAAATACTTCATCAGATCCTTAAAAACCTCTAAAATGGCCCTATGAGGAATCCTGAATCAAAAAACATTGGCAACAATTTCAAAGACAGCACCATCTACGACAAGATCGCAAGAAAAAGTGGTGCAATCCTAGGTAAAATAAACATTGGAGAACATTAGCGACTAATACAATATTATTTATAAGAAGCCATTGCAAACAAGGGCCGAATTCAAAGATAACCTTCAAAGCCAAAGAAAAACCAAAGAACGCGAACTCAACGAGATGCATCCAGAACTTGAGGAAACAACTCCAAAACAGCAGCAATCAGTGTGGATACCAGAAAGAATGTCATATGAAGTGTCAAGACAGTTTAAGGCTCAAATTGAAAGGTCATATACGACGGGCAACAATTATTTCATAACTGAACACCAGATCAATTAAAAACACATTTGGAAGGGGTTCTTAAATCCCCTTCCTTCAAAATGGCAACATACACGGTATCCTCAACACGATAACAGATTTAAATTCACATTGTTTATTTCTTTTGGGGGTGGGATGGGGGGTGGGGGGTGGGGAGGCTTTGAAGTCCAATGTGGTGGTATAAATAGCCTGAATAATCCGACAATCAGGAGAATAAGGAATATACTCAAAAACTTTAAGAAACAGAGATGAAACGAGTAAATTCTGTAGGGCCATATAAGAATAAATCATGACTAGGACAAGAAATAAAACAGAAATCATTTCCAAGAAAAGGACTGATTTAATGGGGAGGCTTTGAAGTCTAATGTGGGGGTATAAATAGCCTGAATAATCCGTCAATCAGGAGAACAAGGAATATACTCAGAAACTTTAAGAAACAGAGATGAAACAAGTAAATTCTGTATGGCCATATAAGAATAAATCATGACTAGGACAAGAAATAAAACAGAAATCATTTCAGAGAAAAGGACTGATTTAATAGTTTCCCTAGGTCACTTCACGTAGTACACTGAAACTTGAAAAGTTTCATCTATTTGACTTCAACCAGATCGATTTTTTTGAGTTGCTCATAGTTCATTGTAGTAGGTCAAACTAAAAATTGCAGGGAACAAAAGACACAACAAACTATAGGTAGTTTTCGAACAGTACGCACATAATAATAATTATTGTCCAATAAGAAAAGAGGAGAAACGAAGGAGAAGAAATTAGAGAAACGGGGAAGAAAGAGAGGAGAGAGAGACAAATTGGAAGAAATTAGAAAGAAAATCTGTTTGTATTCAATTGTCAATGCTAATTAAAACAAAACATAACCTTCTTTAGTTAAGGGTTCAATCTAGACTAAGTTAAGTAGGAAATAAAATAAAATGCAAGAAAATCCTTCGGGGTAAATTCTAATTTCTTTTACTACAATAAGCACCCATTCTTGGCAACTCTTCAACAGAATATTTGTTACAATCTCCATCAATGTACTTTAACATTAAACATCATCCATCAAAAACCTTCCTTATGTAATTCCATTACTTAAAACTGCCCAGAGCCAATCGGCACCTCTCCCTATTGAACATGCTTATGCCCATTTCAGGACATTCACAAATCCATCCTCTTATGCCATTTAATGGTATAGAATGAGAAAACCCCAAACTAGCATTAATGAAGTAGACAAGAGAAAGGACTCAAACCATGAAAAATTCAATTACTTTCATCCAAGAAAATTGTCCAATTAAATTAATGCAAAGAAAATCTTTCTATTAGTTTCTTGAAACTGCATGCACAAGTAGGGAAAAATACATTTTCTGCATCCTCTTCAATAAATCAATTATTTTAGAGGGGAGGAATAGCTGGAAAATTAACTGAATGTCATAGCAAAGGGAATAAATAATTCATGGTCTTACTTGGCGATTAGTCGCAGTAACGTGTTCGGCTGGTATCCGGATTTCAAGGGTTGGACCACTTTGAGAGCTTTCACATGTTTTATCAGCTTGTGATGATTGAAATTCCTTCCACAACTTTAACAGTTCTTGCATGCATCCACCAATTTTGTAAACGACACAAGACACATCAGCCTTACCTGCATCATACAAAAATTTCATATGATGAAGATTGCCTAATTAGTAAGTAAATCATTCGTGAAAATCAGTAGCTCTATCTATATCATGAGAACAAATTTTAATTTAGATTCAAAGACCAGTTATGTGAAATTCTTGTGTATTTCTAATCATTCTCTTGGAGAAAATCAAATATTTAAATATATGTTCTTTGAATTAAGGCAAGAAAACCATCTCTTAGGAAGCTTAGGAGCACCTAAATCAATGAGATGAGATTTCTGTCTGGCCTTAAAGAACATATTCAAGACGGAAATATATTAGAATCCTTATCACAGCTACATATAGTAAATGCAGTTGCTTATTTGAGACAATACGTCCAATAAATGTCCACTTGAAATTGATAATCAAATAAATTATAAACTTCTTAAATGTTATTGTTTGAAAAAAGAAAAAAAACCTTATTTGGGACTCGATATTGCCGAGTATGGAACACGTGAATTTATTGCCTAATGTGCCACCATCTAATCCCATTGGATTTTTTCTCTTTCTTGTCCAGAGGGCAGGATTCAGAAATAATATTTCCTATCATCATATCAACACAATGCAAACTCTCCTCAAAATATTTTACCCTACTATGATATATCCAACTAGGAAGGAAACTCAATTGCTTTGGCATAAGAACTATACTTTTTTTTTACAGGGAAAGAAACAATAACTGGATCTATTGACTTTTCAGGACCACTCCACTAGACAGACATGTAATCAAAGTTTTTGAAGAGCATTTAACAGAAACTGGGACAAAACAAATGAACGAGTTTGCTTAGACAGCTTATTAAATAATTGTGAAGCTAAAAATGAGGAGTCAGCAGCTCCTGTGACCCTGATGATCCAACATAATGAATAACTTACATTGACAGAATTTTTTGAACACAGCATGAATAGTTCATTACAATTTTATTTTATTTTTATTTTTTTTTGACATAAATTACAACAGAAAATCCTAGCAATTGTTGAAATTCAAATTTTATAATACATTAAATGATAATATCAAGCTGAATTTAAAAAATAAGAAATTATAAAAACATTTTTAAATGTTTTAAAACCTGCAAAACATTTTTGCTGACACAGGTAAGATATCGTATTTTTTCACATGATTGGGTTAATCGACCAAACTTAAAAAATTTAACCACAAGTTTACTCATTGTAGTTTAGTAAACACTGGTTTTCTTATATACTTTTTAACATAGAAATTAAGATTTTCTCATAACATGAATGATATTACTCTACACACTAAATCAAAAAGAAAAAAAAAATTGCAACTAAAAATAGAATGCAGAATCCAGTGAAGTGAAATGATGTTAGACAGCTTAAACAACATGCACAGGAAATCAGAGTTCTTGTCAAGGTGAGGCAGAAATGTGGAAACTGAGTACGGAGAAATGCCTTGTAAAGTAGTGGTTCAAGTGGAAATAAACTGTGTAAGTGAATGGTTTCTATCCCCACAAGAAGTAATCAAACACAAAGTTTAAAACATATAACCAAGTCATATGAAACTAATAAAGATAGATATAACAAAACATGGTAGATATTCAAAATAAGGTGAACCTAGAATGAAATATACATTACATAACCCCAGGGCAAAGCAAACTGAAAAGGCATGTTCCAGATAACAAACAGAAGACAAGAAGCAGCATTTTGCAAAACAAATTGTAAATAAGAATGAAATAACATTTACATGTCCGTAGAGGGAAGCAAACGGGGAAAGCGTGTTTTGGATAGCTAATCCAGAAGGCAACAATCAGCATTTTGCAAGACCAATTGGCAATGTAGAATGAAATAACAATTACACATCCCTAGGGAAAAGCTAACAGAAAAAGCTTGTTCACCATAACTAATCCAGAAGGCAAGAAGTATTTTGCAAGAACAATAATGTTAATGATTACCAGGAACCACATAGCTAGTTGCATATTATTAAAAAACCAGATGAAATATATGCATTAGAGAGCTATATATCAACAAACGTTTTTATACAGAACCTTTGCATCCTGCATTCTTCCAAATTACATTTATCTCATTTGAAAAATTCTAATTCTAATTTCAGAATAATATTGACACAATGACAACTCCGTCACATATTTTGTCCCTGATAAAGAATAACAATTCATGCTGTCTCATAAGCATTAGATTGATATCACAACCAATGAATAATGTGTATAGTTTAATCCTAAAGTTCAGTAATTATAAATCAGCTAATACCGAACAGGTGAACAAAAAAAAAACTTCCCGTCTAATAATACCAAATAAGAGTTCCTGCTGGACATAAAATGACAGCTTACCTTGGGACCTGCATAAAATTAAAACATAAAATGGTTAAGCCCATCATTTCAACCCAAATCAAGAAACGTTTTTCTAATAGATCATATTATCCAAGTTTGCACTTGAAGGGATCAAGAAGAGAATCAGAAAACATAGCAAGCCAATACTTTTCCAACATTACAATAACAGAATATAGCCATTAATTTGGATTACTCGAGAATCAGATCTCTAGTTAGAAGAATAAAATAGCAGGCGTGAATTTAAAGATATGCATGATTATCCAGATTATAACAACAATTTATTGATCATATACGAGAAGGAAAGATACTACTTAACAGAATGTGAAATAGAACGAAGTATGCAAGGAGGGCTCATTCACGTAATGCCATTTGGGGTGGACGTGCAGTAGCTAAAAAATGTAATAACCATTCTCCAGTGAACATGACTTCCATTTGTGAAAAGGGAAAACTCAAAATCACTAAAACTTAATAATAATTTAAATCATCAATTAACATTCCCTTCATTTTATGAACATACTTGTACTTTGATGGAAAAAAGAAAAGTAAAACTAGAAGTAGAAAAAATCAAGAAGGTACCATGCATAAAGCATTTATAAACTTTCAGATTAAATGTTAAACATTTTCTTCATTTGGATTAGCAACTCTTAGATGTGCAAAACACACTTGTTCATTGAACTCAAGAAGCAAAAAGTAAAAAATCATTTCATTAATCTAAAAATTAGGTTATGGGTATGAGAAACTACGACAATATTTAGAGGCATAACATCGTAATTTGTAACCAGCATCACTAATGCA
>CAIGRF010096297.1:0-10954 GCA_903798235.1 Fraxinus ornus
ATGTATATTTTTAACTTTCAAAATTTTTCTCGGTAGGTGGAAATGGGGATATTAGTGGCAAGTGATCGATATTATTGGATGTGTCTAGAGGTTATCGATTATGATCCGTCGGTAGTTTTCGATGGATATGTATCTGAAGGAAAATCTGTCGGTTATAACCGATGATCATATGATATAAGGACACATATCTATGATGATTGCTGGGTCAATTAATTAATAATTTGGGTAAAGCACCGCACATCTAAAATGGGGCACTGCCTTTGTTAGTCTTTCAAGGGGCTCCATTGTTTGTGCATCCATTGGCTCTAAAGCCACAAAGTGAGTCTTCATTTAGAGTGGGTCATGTGATCCTCCAATCGGTTACCTTATATCAGCCTCTCCACTATGATACTTTCACACTCCCACATTTGGAGATATCATGGCTCGCTTAATGGTATCTACCAAACTTGGTTGGGGACACGGATCTCTTTTCATCTTCCTGGGTGCTTTAAATAGTTCATTATTATTGATTCAGATTTGATGGCCCTAAAGAATTTCAAGACTAAAACAATTCGCACAAGATTTTTCCATAGAACATATAGATATGATTTCTTGACAAAATTCTATAAAATGTAGCAACAGCCAGGTTTCTTGCAAGATAATCATTTTTTCTATCTATTAATCGCTTTAGTGGCTTCATTATCATTAAATTTCAATTTCAACATAATCGTCGATGATAGCCGATGGATTTCCATTTAGACATATGTCTTTCGAAAACACCAACGAATTTGATTGGATGTTATCCATCAATTTTTGAGGGCATTTAATTCAAAGGAAACTAACGAATGATTTTTTTCATTCTACTTGTATTGGTAAATTCGTATGGATATTCCATTTGTATTTTCATTGATAATTTACCTATAGTATTTCCATTACCAACGATGAAATTTCTAGTAGGTGATTTTTCAATAAATTTGGAAGATATATTTCTTGAGAATAGAGAAAACAATTTTAATCATATATGACAATACTTTGTTTCAACTTTTAGCGTATAGGTAATGTTGTATTACAATAAACTCGGACGATCTACAAAATTAAATGTTCGACAATCACATGAATCATGACTCAAGCTTTTTGCAGACCATATCAATAAAGGTTGCCATGGTGGTTGTTGCTGTATGACTAAGAGGTCAAGGTACTCCATGATTTAGTTCTATGAAGTTGTAATTAGCTTGAAGATCATCAAATCCATCATTTTTGTGAGTCCCAGCAATCGTAGCCCTAATGATAGTATTTGGATTGGGCTTTGGCGAATCACACCATATCCATCCTCCTTCACAACTATATAGTTTCCACCACATAACTCAGATTTATGGGATTTATACTCAAGATGTAATCAATCTAAAAGGTTAAGGAAAAATCATTAGTCAATACTGACAAATAAAATAAAAATCGAGTAGAGAAATTGGATCAACGGTAAAATTGACTTGTGTGATTGTAAAATCCCAAAGGGTATGCCTATAAAAGAAATATGGTCTACAGTTCCACCCATGAACTCCAACAGCTTTGAGATAGTCAATGTAAAGTGTAGCTAAGAAGACTGCATTGACTACATATTGAAGAGGCCGAGGTTCTCCATGATTTAGTTCAACCAAGCCACATGTGAAAAGTCCCCGACATTGAATTAAAACCTAAGGAAAATAATTCTTTATTTCACCTCCTTGAAATTCTATATATAATTAGGCTCCTTATACAATTAAATAATAATAACAAAATAAAATAAGTTGTTCATTCAAGTTACTTGAGCTTCATGAAGCTTATGGTTCCAACATAGGACACCATAAGGAGGTCCTCCCCTGAAATTTTGGAAATGTACGTAGCATGAGGAAGATAGGAAACACTTCATATCGCATAGTAAAGCCAAGTTACACCCCCAAATAAACTCGTCCCAGTAATTAGTGGAAAGTGTAGCTTCAATGTGAGAATCATTATTATTGATTTGTGATTGAGAAAATATAAAGAGTTTTTTTTGGCATCGCGTACGAGCTATCTTCAATACTTTTTATTGTCTTTGAAAAAATCAACGCAGAAGCTAGGTAGCAGCTATTTCTACAGCTAGATCTGGACATCTTTGACACTGAGTAGCAGGTGGAACATAATCGATGTCCTATAGACACATCCAAGAGTAGTCTCGACTATTAGTGGAAAGTGTAGCTTTGATGTCAGAATCGTTATTATTGAGTTGTTACTGAGAAAGTTTGAGTTTTTTTTTTTTTTTGCATTGCGCACGAGCTTTCTTGAGTACTTTTATTGTCTTCGATAACAATCAAAATAGAAGCTAGGGCAGCACCCATTTTTGCAGCTAGATTTGGACATCTCTGACACTCGGTAATAGGACTATCATAATCTATGTCCTCTGGACTCATCCAATAGTAGCGATCATTTGGGGATGGTGTTGAACCAAATTGCTTGGTAGAATAGAGAAGAGAACGGAAAAGGTAATCGATGTCCTATAGACACATCCAATAGTAGCGATCATTTGGGGATGATGTTAAACCAAATTATTTAGTAAAATGGAGAAGGGAAATTGTAACAACAAGAACACAAAATCATGTTGGAATTTTCGAGAAGATACTACACCTGTGATATTTTTTTTTTTTTGGGAAATCTAAAGACAATGTCAATCTTGTCCTTTTAATAACATTCTAACTTATTACTAAAAGAGAGATAAAATCATCATTTAGGATAAATCTAGCATCCTTACTAGAAAATACTACTTCAGCAACCAAAATATTATGTCGGTAACACAAACTATCGACGAAATTTTCCCATCAATACATAAAGAAGGTGAAAGTCCCGTCGATAATTTTTTGACGAAAACATAATCATCGGTTATAACCGACGAATTACCTTAGAATACATATCCATCGGAACCTGTTGGTAAATTCCTATGGATGTGTCCATTTGTATTTTCGTTGGTAATTTACCAACAGTATTTCCTTCAAACAAAATGACATCCCTAATTTCTAATAACAACTTCCTACTAAATTAAATCCAACACAAACTTGCTTAAGTTTTTCAAAACAAAAAAAAAATTTGTACTAATTTATTATTCTTGTGAATTTAAAATATTAAAAATGTACACAAAATAATACAGAATTACAAGTATTTTATTTCAATTCTTTATTTCAATCCTATAAGTATGATTATAGCTTGTATTGCGAACTTCACGAATTAAAAGCTAGACATTTCAATTATTCTTTGTAGAATTACAAAAGACACATATGAGACTCTATTTCAACAAAATTAGTCTGAGATCGAGTTTTGGGGAAAGAAAATTCGGTGTAATTGAGATTTTTTTCAGGCTTGAAACTATTACATATGGGTGAGTTGGGGAAGAAATTTTTTTATTTTTTATATTTCAAATTTACCTGTGAAAAGTCCATCGGCAAGTATTTTATAATGTGTATTTATTTTCATTCAAAAATTGCCTACGGAATATGTAGGAAAAATGACTAAAAACTGGAAGATATTGTTGGTTTTGTCGGTAAACATTGTTATTTTAATATAAAATAATTAATTCTTTATACCGTCGGAAATTCGTTGGTAATCCGTCGTAGTGCATATTACTCAAAGGTTAAGAAAAAAATATTAGAAAATAAAGAATGAGGATAAAATTGTAATGATGGTCAAGGTTGGGGACCATTGTTGTAATTTACCTTATATATAGTAGCTTTTTTTGTGGGTCGATATATTTATTCCATGTTATCGTAGGAATATAAGGTTTTCAAGTGGGTCCCATACCTACATAATTAATAGATGTGAATGTCTAGGCTAAAGATTTGCTCTTGTATAAATGAGATGAGCATTCATAACGTTGAAAGAACGGATTACTCTTGAATTCTATTTTTACTACTATTGTTGTTGATAGAAGATTTCTTGAATTCTGATTTATTCAATCTTTTACAAATTAGCTATGTTCTTGAAGTCTGATTTGTTAAACTTTATTGCCAAAATACTTGTAGAATTGTTTTATTGAAAGAATGTAGGACTGACATTAAGTTTGGAGAAAACAAAAGTATATATTGCTACCAAACATGAGCGTATTTTGTATAATTTTTTGTCATTTAGTTAGTGCATTTATATAAGACTGAAAGTGCACGTTATATAGTTTTAAAAAACTTAATGTTAAAAATTAATATTATCAGTCTCCCATCTTTCTCTTCGCCATGTCCCATCTCTCCTTCGTCCCTCTCTTCTCCCATCTTTCTCTTCGCCATGTCCCATCTCTCCTTCGTCCCTCTCTTCGATACAAGCCATTGCTTTGTCTATCTCTTCGATGTGATGCGCAAAGAAGCATAGCGCACTGATGCTGATACATTGCTTCCCTCTCACTTTCAGATCATCGAGCAGCGCTCGTGTAAGGTTTGCTCACTTTAGACGACATTGTGATTGTCACCATTGCAGTGGCCGCTTCAGATTGTGGGGGTGGTATTCGCCTGACGCTACTTGTCTGAGAGAAATTATGTTTAGGTTTTGTTATTGATGGTGTTGGCGTTAGAATGGTGGTGTTGTGGTGTTGGTGCTAGGATGGTGATGTGGTGTGGGTATTGGTGTTGTGATGGATGCGGCTGCGACAGCAAAAGCAATAGGGGTGGGGGAGTTTGTGACCAATTATCTTAGTTAATTGTGACAAATAAATTGGTTAATTAGTGACCAATACATGATATGTAACTTAAAAAATCTGATCGTGACTCACAATTTATTAAGTTGTGATCGAGAAATAACTCGTGATCAATTAATTTGTTAATTTGTGACCGCGAAATAAGTTGTGACATATAATATTTGTGATTTGTGACCGATAAATAAATTGTGACATTTAAAAAAATTTATTTGTGACCTATAAAATTTTTAATTTATCCTCAACGAATAAATTGTGACCTATAAAATTTTTGATCTGTGTGCGTGAAAAAATATGTGACCAATAAATTTTTTTTATTTATGATCGAGAAATAATTTGTGACCAAATTGTATAGAATTGTAGTTTTAATATATTTTGTTAATAAGATATATTTTTAATTAATTATTTCATAAATAAATTTAATAATATCTGATTTTTGAAGTTTTAAAACTTGTTTCTTAGTTTTGAAATGTGTTATAATTAACCTCTTAGATACGAAATTTTCCCTTATGAAATTATTTAGAATTTTAAACGTATGACCTCTTGTAATTAGAAAATTTTTTAGAAGAAGCTGACACAAAGTGAGTTTCCGTAAAAACTCTCTCAAAGAAGAAAGCTCTTTTATAAATTAATTTTCAAACATTAATTAAGGAAGTTTCATTAGAAAGCTCGTCTACATAAAGTTGACGAAAAAAAATCCTCAAACAAATCACTATTATGTTAAATTGGACATCATATAATTAAAGACAATAAATGATAGATAGAAAGTTTCACTTGTCCTAAACAAATGTACCTACGACATCTTAAATCTATATATGAACATAACAATTAATTATAAAACTATAGTTGTTTAAATATAATTTCGATTCAAGATTTTATTAGATTTTTTATTAGATTTGACCGGATATAAAACTTTTGTTAGTGGGAGCCTTTCCGCCACACTCGAGAGGAAGCGAGAGACTGGTATGTCATGCTGCCACAAGGATCAATCACCTCATTTCATGATTTTGCTACTAAAATTTCTTTGGATTTCGTAAGTAGTACCTGCTAGAGTGAGGCATCAATTGGGCTCATGCATGTGGTATAGAACAAAAACAAACCGCTTCGGATTATGTTACCTGGTTTAATAGGGCTAGACTATATATATGGTCTTCGTCATTTATAGGGGCGGATGTACGGGGAACTGGACTGGGCGTCCCCAGCCTATGTTAAAAAAAATGATTCATATGCAAAGCAAAAGCAAAAGTAAAAGCAAGGTCTTAGAGTTTGATTCACATGCAAAGCAAAAGCAAAAGTGAAAGTAAAAGTGTTTTTGCGCTTGTTTTAGTCCATATAATGACCCAACGAGACTACACACATTTTTCTCCTGTCCAGGAGCAATGAACCCTTTGGGTTATTCCATATAAATTTCTTCTTCTAACTCACCATTTAATAAAGTTGTTTTGATGTCCATCTAATGGATTTCCAAATTATACAATGATGCGATTGCAATTAATACTCTAATTGATGTTATCCTTGTCACGGGTGAGTGTATCGGAAAAAAATAAAATCAAGGCCTTATTTTTGTTTGAATCCTTTAGCTACCAATCTGACCTTATATTTATCAACTGATCCATCAGTCTTTAATTTTCTTTTGAAAATTCATTTACAACCTAACGGTTTGTTACCAGGTGAGAGATCTGTTTATTAATTCCCAGATATGATTCTGCATAATAGAATCAATTTCACTATTGATAGCATCTTTCTAGAATGGAGCTTCTGGACTAGACATTGCTTCATTGAATGTCCTAGGTTCATTTCTAAAAAATAAGTTAAAAAAATCTTGATCAAAAGATATAGATGTTTTAGTCCTTTTGCTACATCTTGTTTCTTCATTACTTTGATGATTACCAATTGCAGTATCATAAGTTCGTTTTGCGAACTTATCTCTTTCCTATCCTTACAAGGAAACTTGTCCTAAAAAACAGAATTCATAGATTCAATGATAGTATTTTCATGTACATCTGGAATGTCAAACTTATGTACAAGGAGCCGATAAGCACTACTGTTATTAGCATATCCAATGAATATGAAATCGATGGTTTTAGGCCCTATTTTTAACTTGTTTAGGCTTTGGTATTTCTACCTTAGCCAAAGACCCCCACAATTTTAAGTATTTGTACGAAGGTTTATGACATTTCCATATCTCATAAGGATTTTCGTTCCTACTTTTGTGTGGTAATTTATTTAGAATATAGTTAGTTGAGAGAATTTCTTCCCCTCACAAATTTTGAAGTAAACCAGAACTAATCAACATAGTGTTCATCATTTATTTCAAAGTACGATTTTTGTGTTCCGCAATACCGTTCGACTGAGGTAAATAAGGAACTGTAGTTTGATGAATAATCCCAAAATTTGAACAAAATTCTTCAAACGGTCCTCCATATTCCACACCTCTATCACTACAAACAACTTTTATTCGTTTACTTAGTTGATTCTCAACCTCATTCTTGTAATGTTTAAATGTTTCTAAGGCTTCGCATTTGTTCCTTAGCAAATAGACATAACGGTACCTTAATAAGTTCTAGAGCATTCGAGTTCCTTTCAACTGAATGAAATGGTGTTTTAGCTAATTTAGCATCGACACACGTTTCACATTAATGATTTTGATCAAAGAAAATAGAAGGCAATAAATCTAAACTTACTAATTTACGTAAAGTATTAATATTTACATGTCTAAACTACATGCAATAAGTTAGAAGACTCAATCAAGTAAGCTGAAGATTTATTTTTATTAATATCAAAAATCACTAAGTACGGGCATTACATTCATTTTGAATAGCTCATTGGCTAAGTACCCTTTGCCTACAAATATGTCATTTTTGGTGAGTACAAACTTGTCAGATTCAAATACTAGCACAAACCCATTCTTGCTTAACAAAGCTCCAGGTACCAAATTTTTGCGACTATCGAGAACATGCAACACATCAATGAATGTTACTTCTTTCCATGATGTCATCTTGAGCACTACTTTACTTAGACCAACAACTTTTGATGTTGCCGAGTTACCCATGAATAGTGTCGTCCATTGAAAGGTTGTGTCCAAAAGACACAACAGTCGAAAAGTTGTGTTTTCAACAGACACAAACTGTTTGGACAGGTAGTTTTAACTATCTCTGCCAACCACCCTTCTAGAAGAATCCACATGTCACGCATAGAAAAATTGAGAAAAAATAATATAAATTAAATATATTATTATTTTAAATAATAATAATAAAATAATATAAATCAAATATTATTTTACCAAAAAAAAATATCCCAAGCCCACGACCTGTGACCGTGACTATGCCGAGCCGAAAGGTTGGACAGACGGCGACCCGTGCTTGTGGGCTTTGGCACAACCTACTAGCATGTAGGTTATGTCCCATTCAAAAGCTATGGTACCCCCGTGGAGTCTAAACCCAAGTCCCAAAGTTGAGCAATATAAAGTGTTTTATACTCGTCTAGCTTTCCTATGTGGGATTGGCATTTTTCCAAATTTTCACCAATTTTTATTCCAATTTATTTCAATTTCAAGTGGTCATTTTTTGGCCTTAATTTCTCATTCACCCTAAACTGATTTTGAAAAAATAAATACATTACATTAATCTATCCATGGAGTAGAACACACTTGGCCAAAGAAATCTTCATTCCAACTAACGGGACCCACTAAAATAATTGGTCAAAAGTTGGTCAAACCAACTAATAAAACCAATTTTTCCAACAATTGATGTAGTAGAACCATTGGAGGGTGAAATTGATGCTTTTAAATAGCTAAAGAACCAGACGGAAGCTGTTGAATAGTTTGAGAACGTTTAAAAATTGAAGGATGAAAATGCTTTTTTTTTTTATTGATTTTTTTGGAGTTCAAAAAATAAGTTACATAATCTGTCAAACATGTTCAAATACTTAACAATGCAACCACAACTCATTGGGTGTAGTGTGGTCATAGAGATATTTATCAAAAACAATTTAGGAAGGAATGTAGTAAAGTCAATAGACTATTAATTGATAGTTTATTTGAATATATAATTTTTTTCATAATTTAGAATGTCTTTCCAAATATTTATTTGAGAGATTCTACATCTATAGATACAGAAGCCTACCAGATACTCACAAGGGTGGGGTGGGTGGATAATTTTTTTTATTTTTTTATTTCGCGGGATGCACCCTCATATGAGAGGGTGTAAGGCTTCTGTAATGTTTTTGTTCTGTACAAATGGATTTTCTCTATTTATTTTTAGTTTACTAGATTGAAGGTCAATCCATTTGTAGAGCTAAATGTGTCAACATGTGATTCCTCGTAGGATTGATTGTAAATGTGAGAGTTGGGGTGATGAATTTTGTTCATACTAATATGTGATAGAATCGACAATGAAAAGACAATCAAATAATTACTTAAATTTGATTTGATTTGATTTCTTGTAATATTGTTTGATGTTATTTTCTATCTATTATTGTTTAACAAAATATGGTCTACCAAGGATGACTCGAACCAAGCTTGAATGACTAGTGAATGTCCAAATATGTTCAGACTTAAGGTACTTATGGAATGAATCAAAAGAATATCAATTTTAACTTGTAATTGCAACTTCAAAATGTAACGATTTTCCAAAATAAGAAGGTGCATTGTACACCGCGAGTACTTTGAAAATGATATCTTAACGTACAAGAGTTATAGTCGACGTGTAAACACATAATTTGCTGATTAATATTAAAAATCAATATTCACAAGATTCCACAATACTGTTAATACAAAAATATTTTTTCACAAGACTGTGAGTCGACGTTTAAACAAGTGTGATCCAATTTTATAAGACTATTAATGCTAAAATCCTTTTTCTTGATTTTGTTGATTCAACTATATATTGTTCATTACGAAAAACAAAATAAAATTGAGTAAACCATTACCCCATCCTTTCAAGGTGAGTTGTTGTATAATTATTTGTTGCTAGCTATGTGAGAAGTGAGAACTTAGTCTTTTTTTTTTTTATATTTTTTGATGAAATAATTGTAATATGAAGTCATGAACCAGTCTATTGTTAGTGTATATGTCATTATTATGTATGTATGAACTTATCTTTTTAGCGTCGACTCATTGTTAGTATCTATTTGTCTATCTATGTGAGAAGTGGTGAGAACTCATTGTTAGCGTCGACTCATTGTTTGTACATTTTTCAATGAAATAATTGTAATGTGAAGTGATGGACCGGTCTATTTTTAGTTTATGTTTACATCTTCAGCGTCGTTAATATTTATCTATTCGTGAGAGAGGTGAGAACTTAAGTTTCTCTTCTTCTTTTTTTTTTGGGTATATATTTTTCGGTGAATTAATTGTAAAGTGAAGGCTGAAGCGGTGGACCAGGCCATTGGTTTTTGATATTTTTACCACAAAAGAAGGCAATGTATTGTAATTTGTAGCATGCACGGAAGGGATTTTTGTCGAGCTGGTATGCATTTCTGGGACCAAATGCGTACGGACAATGATGAGAAAATGGACCTTCTACTGTCTCGAAAATTTAACCTAGTGGGTACGCAATTTTACCCTTAATTTTTTATTTTCATTTAACGTGAACCTTCTATTTTTAGCATCGAGGGCTTTTATCCGGTGTTTGGCCCCATTTTATAGAAATTAAAAGTAGTATATTATTTTAAAATGAAAGTGACACCTGACACGCCATAAATCTAATACTACGTTAAAGGACCTTAGTTGCAACAGTATTCCCACCACTATATTAAAGGAGCTTAGCTATATAATGACTTGATTGACACAATGAAAAAGGCAAAACAATACACATTTTGAATCCAATTTGTTCCTCCAATAAAGTGTTGTGCACGTTTTCCTTATATATTGTGTATATCAGCATTTTCAACTCTCACTCTTTTCCATATATTAGCTGCAACAGTATTCCAGTCACTATATTAAAGGAGCTTAGCTACATAATGACTTGATTGACCACAATGAAAAAAGCAAAACAATACACATTTTGAATCCAATTTTTTCCTCCAAAAAAGTGTTTTGCACGTTTTCCTTATATATTGTGTATATCAGCATTTTCAAATCTCACTCTTTTCCATATATTTTCGTTCAGCAATTGTATATCAACAATTCAACGCTCTTCTCTCATGTAAGCGACCGCCACTGCTCTTTTTTTAGGCGTTTTATTCATTTTTTGTTTTGGCAATCTAAGTTAAAGCATATCCAGGAAGATTTGAAAATTTAGCTTCGTTTCTTATTTCTATTTGCAGTAGGATGGCTCCCATCATAGATATGCT
>CAIGRF010096351.1:0-11098 GCA_903798235.1 Fraxinus ornus
GACACAACTTAAGTTATAAAATTTACATTTTAAAATTCGGGTCGCTACAGATGCTAAATAATGTTTATTTAATTTCGTAACAATTTTTCCCTCCTCAGTCAATGAAATGAGTATATGTTGCTATTGACGAATAGATTTAACTCTGAAACTTCAATTCATGACACTTCATCTTGTCTAAAAGATTAAAACTACGCTAGTAGCATCTCATGTGAAAGTTGCAGTTTATTTAAAAATGGATGGTACTCCGAGACTCTTATGATACTTAACAAGGATATATCAGTAATTTTATTTTATCAATCGTGAATGGTATAGAGATCAAATAGTGATTTCTTCTTACTTCTTAGGTTCCCATAACGAATTTAAATTATAAAAATCTTGACTTCGAAAACCTTTAAAGAGAAGAGTTTGGGCCATGCGTGTAGCTTTGAGAGTTAGAAACCCTAATTCTATATCGTTGAGAATAATTAAATTGCAGGAAGAAAAATAAACACACAAAAATACACGTACAAACTCTGCGTAAGGCATTATTAGACTCTACAATTTAACAATCTCTCATTTAGAGGCGAATCCACCATCAATGGCTCCTCACAGTGGCAACAATTCCTCAATCCTCAATACAAAAGTCTAACTGAAGTTCAATTTTTGGGATCAAAACAGTCTTCGTTAACATGTGTATCACATTCTAACTTCCTTGAATTTTTCTAATTTGTCAAACTTCCATCCTCTAAAGCCGCGGAAATTGATCCACTAATTCAAAAGTTTACAATAATTTTACTATATTTTTATTCTGGCCGGCCGGCCGGCCGGCTGTTCATCTGAAATGAACTTAGTCAAAGTCACCATAATCATATATATTTGAAATAGTAAAATATTGTGATTTCATCACAATCTGTACACATTTTATACGGAACACGGACGAGGTAAACGCTTAGACTACATTAATCCAACTGCTCAACTAAATCAACTTTTTAGAAAAACAAAAAACAAAACAAAGGAATTGGGAGAAGTAGGATATATACATGGACCATACTATTTGTACATCGGGATTGATAACCCCCTCACAAGAGAGGGCCAACGATTTTTTTATTGGTCGTGGGCCTCCCCTTCTTGTGAGGGGTATGTATATTGGGGTGTCAACATCGATGTACAAATAGCATTTTCCTATATACATAGTGCACAGACGTTAATCCAAGAAAAATGATGCAAGAAATTCTAAAGAACTTATATACCGAATGAGGACGATCGTGAAAATACATCGATCTCTTACTCTCGTGCAAAAGAAACCACGCTAGAACCATTCTGATGTTCGGGAATTCTAGTTGACCATGTCGCTATTGCCATCTGTTCAAGCAATTAATGATTTATTAATATTATCTCTCTTCCTAGTCAGCATAGATTTGGTCAACGTTAGACTTTCCGAACATCTATAAATACATAATTGCTCAATTATAAATACATAATAGCCAAGCCAAACACAACTAGGAAACAATTGCAAGCACAGAAAACCAACAAAACCATGGCCAAATTAATGTTGTTCCTCACTTATGCAGCAATACTATCTGCAGCCATCCATGGTAGCCATGCAGTCCAATACACGGTCACCAACAGGGCTGCAACCACCCCCGGTGGAGCCCGATTCACCCGGGAAATTGGAGCCCAGTACAGCAAGCAAACTCTAGACTCGGCCACCAGTTTCATTTGGAGAACCTTCCAACAGAACACTCCATCAGAAAGGAAAAATGTTCCGAAAGTAAGCTTATTCATCGACAACATGGATGGAGTCGCATATGCGAGCAACAATGAAATTCATGTCAGCGCCCGATACATTCAAGGTAATAATAGAAACAATTTCGACTATAGTACTTCTAGTTTGTTTTGTATGTTAGACTAAACAATTATGGACGTTTTGAGGAAGAGAAATAACTTCAAATATTTTTGTCCGGTTTATTAATGTCTAATATTTCATACCAAACATACTTTTACTTCTCGATCTTCGGAATTTATGATATTTTTCTCAATACTAGGTTACTCGGGCAACGTCAAACGAGAAATAACCGGAGTTCTATATCATGAAATGACGCACATATGGCAATGGAATGGAAACGGAAGAGCCCCGGGAGGTCTTATAGAGGGAATTGCTGATTATGTGAGGCTTAAGGCCGGCTACGCACCGAGCCATTGGGTGAAACCCGGGCAGGGCAACCGGTGGGATCAAGGGTACGACGTAACAGCACGGTTTCTAGACTACTGTAATAGCCTACAGCGTGGATTTGTTGCACAACTTAACAATAAGATGAGGAATGGCTATAGTGATCAATATTTTGTGGATCTTCTTGGGAAAAATGTGGATCAGCTATGGAAGGATTACAAAGCTAAATTTAATAACTAAGCATATATTATTTATATTGTTCAACACTGTATTTTACTATTGTAACTTATGTAACATATAAAGAACAATCTTAAACCATATTGTGATAATTAATAAAACAGTACTATTGCTAATTTCCGATACTCTCTTAATGATTTTTAATATATATTATGTAACGTGGTCGAATTTTGTACCCATTCTCAATTTTCCCGATTGGTCTATGTTTGTTTGTAACAACAAGGTAATTATAGTCGGTGATGAAAACTCTCGAAATGAAAGCCAGTGCTTGTATGCTCGGACCGTGTCCGATTCTTAGGAGTCCATTTGATAGGGTTTTTATTTTTATTTATTTATTTGTTTTGCTTTTACTTCTCGTAGAAAAGTCTCATGAGGAAACATTTTAATTAATATCTAAAAAATAATTTTGAAAAAGCCTTTTTTTCGGAAGAGTTAATAGATGAAATCATATTGAATAAATTCATTTAAAAATTCTTCTAACTAAAAGAAATATTTTTACAAAATTAACTAAAATGGTTCAAAAACAATTTTCGAGTCTCAAAAGTTATGTCAAACATGTCTTTATAAAGGTTGAACCCCAACCTTGAGGACCAAGCCCAGTCTCGTCCAGCCCGCCTCGCCTCGTAGAGAAGGTAAATCGCAGAATGTGCCTCAACAGGCCAGGGGATGTAAGTTATAGGGAGTTTAATTTTAAGAATTTTGTACACTTCAGCTTCTCCATCTGCCACGTATGAAAGATTGTTAGTTGGCTTAATGGAGTGATTCAATTGAAACTAAAAGTAAAGCTGAGTGGTGAATTTGAAATGAATTAAAGTGAGTAACTGAAATGAAACTTTGCTTTAAAGCAGGATGACCGCTGTACTTTCAAGATGTGCAGCATTTATATACATCGACGCGCCTATCTGCGCGTATTCTCACGTAAATACAGCAAAGCAAAATCCCGCACCTTGTGGCTCAGATAAAATTATCTGATCATCCTACATTTAACTGCTGTTACTGAACGCATTGGAGATCTTCCCGCCGTTCTTATCGGAAGACGATGGAGCTTTCGGCGGCGCAGGCGGCGGTGACGATGTTTCTGTTAAGTAATCTCATCCTGTCCGCCGTGAAGTCCGCCGATGACTTCGACGACGCCTCAATCCTCCGGCAAAAGTCACCTGTAGCTGGGCTTTGCGCTCAACTCATCGAACCTTCTGGTTTCCCTTGCTCAGAACACAAAGTAACCTCTCTGTTTATGTATTAAAATTTACTTTACTGGTATCGTTGCTATTTATGTTTTGGTTTTTCTAAATCATATTATGGTTAGTAAGAAGCATTGGTCAATCAAAAGGATGATTATCGTTTTCATGTTTTCATATTTAATTAAGGGGTGGCTTGTTGACAACATCAATCTTAAAAATCGGACAGAATTTTGAGCTTTGCGAGATTCTATCTTATAAATCAATGTTAACTAGGATTAGCCCAAACTCTGCATTGATAATTGTTTTTATATTTAAAGCGATATTGCACATGACCATGATAGTTAGGAGTTTAGAACTTAATGAGTACCAGGAAGTGTTTTTGCTAGCAAAATGATCATATAGCATTGGCTGTGGGAATTATATGATGAAGAGTAGTTTTTTAATCACAAATAGATAATGCACAATTCTTGTAATCTTGATTTGAATTACATGATCATTAGCCTGACCGATTTTATTTTTAAGCTATTTTATCATTTGTATGGTTAATGATACGATTAACATAAGTGAGGTGTGTGATCAATTGTTATAGACACAAACAAAAGATGGATTCATACTGGGACTTCAGCGTGTGTCATCTAGCTCTGGAAATCTCAGAAGACAAAGGGGTCCTCCAGTTCTGCTTCTTCATGGACTTTTTATGGTAATTCTTTTCTCACTTGTTCTTTTCTTTATATGGATATAACAAACTTTGAGGCCAAAAAAAAAAGTCTTCCATATTTACTATTTTGTTGGCTTCAAAACATCTCATTTTCATCGTATGCCTGTCTTTATTATCGTGTTTGAACTTAAAAATGCAATCTTCTTGATAAAGGGGAAGCTTAGTTTAACGTGAACTTAGCATTCCAGCTTAATTTAACATGAACTTAGCATTCCATCATGCAAATTAAACCATTTTTAGCTTGATGAAGCTTGAGCTCTGTCCTAATTTTGTTTTGATAGTGGAATTATGCTCTGTGCAAGTATAGACGTTTTTCTTATTTTTGATCAACACTGGGGAATTCATACATACAGAAAGCTTTCTGTGTAATTACTTATTAGTCCATGTATTTTACCAACACTGGGGAATGCATACCTACAGAAAGCTTTCTGTGGAATTACTTACTAGTCCATGCTAGTCATGTATTGTCATTTTCTTTTCTTCGTAAAGTGAAAACTAGCAGTTTTCCATTTAATGGTTCCTCTACTTTGATCACGTTAATGAAATTGTGTTTGCAGTTCTGTGAACTTTAACTCTGACCCTTTTCCATTGACTATTTGCATAATCCATGATTTAACAGGCAGGTGATGCATGGTTCTTGGATAACCCAAATCAGTCCTTGGGGTTTATCCTTGCAAATCGTGGTTTTGATGTCTGGGTTGGTAATGTGCGTGGGACACGCTGGTGTCATGGCCATGTATCTTTATCGGAGAAAGATAGGGTACTCCTTATGCTTTGAATACCTATTTGTAATAAGAATTCTTTCCATTTTAAATATCATCAGAAGATGGTTCCAATGAACAAAAAAGAAAGACAGGTTTTTGTTTAAAGGATCATAGGTCATGGTACTTGCTCAAATCTTTGGCCAGCCTTGTCTACTACAAGTTTCAATTATCTCCTTGTTTCCTAATGAATAATGGTGATATATTAAGTAAACTCTCATATAATTTTTCGTCAATTTCCATAATATTCATTCTTTTCACCATGATTATTAAGTTATTTTTTAAATGAAGACATGAAAAACTCGTATGGGTTCAGTTTATATGGACATTTATCAACAAACGGCATGGTTAAACTCAAATCTGAGCCAGAGCATGTGTAGCAATAGCATTTGATGAATTGTTGCCTCTCAAAGCTCGCAAGATGATTACCTGATTTGTCCAAGACACTTATCATTTAATGTGAAAAATTCATGCATATGATGCTGGGAACTTTCTTTTTATATGAGGCAGCATTTTTATACATTTCACGTCAGCTGATCTGATTTTTAGTTAGTGCTTGTTTGTTTAAGGAATTCTGGGATTGGAGCTGGCAGGATTATGCTCTTTACGATCTGCGAGAAATGATTCGTTATATATACACAGTTACAAACTCAAGAGTGTTTGTCACTGGACATTCTCAGGTTTTCAATCTTATGATAGCTTGAGTTTTGCTTTATTGCATACAGGATGATATGGTGGCTTGTGATATATCTGCTTCTTTTATAGGGAACAATAATTTCTCTGGCTGCCTTTACTCAACCAGATATAGTAGAAATGGTTGGAGCAGCTGCACTTCTTTGCCCTATAACATATTTGAATCATATCACTGCTGCATTGCCTCTTAGATTAGTTAAAATGCATCTTGATCAGGTTTGTTTTGTGCCCTGATGTCTTTATTGCTGGAAATGTTTCCAGTCTTACTGAAAAACAGTTATTTTGTTACAGGTTTTTCTTGCAATGGGCATTCATGAACTCAATTTCAAAAGGTCTTTTAACATCTATTTTTTTTTACCTGTTCCTTAGTAATAGTCTAGCTTTCTAGTCATAATTTTATTAGCTTGACTTTCTCCTCTGATGCGTTCAGTGACTGGTGTACTCGCATCTTGGATATGATGTGCGACGGACATGTAGATTGTGGTGACTTGCTAACTTCTGTTACAGGTCCTCTAACCATAACTAGTTGTTTCTTTATTTGTATTGCACCTTGTTGAACGACCTCATCTAAAAGCTTAAGTTGTGGAAAGAGGACACGTTTATACATGTAATTTTAGTCTTTGATGGGCATCCTTTCACTTGAAGGGCAGAATCCATTTTTTCCAAAATGCCATGACACCTACAAAATTTTCATAAATGGGTGTAGGTAAGATTTGAACACAGGATTTTTGTCTGCTATGATATCATGTTGAACCTCCTTATTTTAAAATGTTAAGCTATAAGAGGGAACAAAATTATGCATTTAAATTGTGTCTTCAATACATCTTTTGGATAATAAGGTGTATAATAGAACATCGAATGGTTCTCAATCTCGTTACTCCACAAATACTTGCACTTTCTGCTAGAAAGCTAGGTTGATTTGCATTAGTTGCCAAGCGACTCTCATTGTCTTGTGAGAAAGTTTCAGGTGGAATGAAACACATGAAAGCAAGAGAGTTATTTTGTTGTATGATACACTGACAGCTTGATCTCAGAAATATCGGATTCTCTGTCCACCCGATTGTTCAGCCTTTTTGGGACTGTTCTTCAGGAAATATAACTTGAAAGTCTGATATAAATGTGTACGGGTGTTTTAAATAGTATGATGACGGTTGTTGGAAAAAAGAAAACAAGCTTATTTGTTTTATATGAGAAAACATTTTGGTACTGTTTCAGTTCTTTTGACAGGATCACTTGATTCTTAAAATTACATTTTCTTAACCACAAGTGTTCACAGAAATACCTCAAATAGAGCCATTTTCTAATTCTATAGCACATGGGCTCATATGTCAGACAACTAAAAACAAATATTTGAGAATGTTCCAGAAGAGGCATCAATGCTTTAATAGCCTTGTTCATTACCTTAAGGTTAAAATGATTGCATGACAAATTTGGAATATTATTTTTGTGATAATATTAATTTTTCGTGAAATAGATCAACTTGCATGTACTGAATTACTCGCTTCCGAATCATCTTGAAAACATTTTTTGTTTATTCCATCTCCGATAGGTGCTACTTTTGATTCATTCGTCGTGTCTGATCTGATCATTTGTTGTTGATGTAGAGTTTTTGATCAGTGAAAACATTTTTTATTAGTTGTTCAACACAGTATGCTATTAAAATATGGCCGGTTATCACTGCTTTTGCTCTGTGACAGTGTGTCAGGTGATCTTAACAAATATATCTAGTTATGCCGTACTCTATAATCTTGTTGCATCAATTAAAACAATATTGTCAGCAGATAGCATGCTCGAAGGAACCTTACTTTGAACATAAATAGTAGCATTTTTTATTTTTTTTTGAAGGAATCATGCTGTTTTAGAAATGCAATATTATCAACTGACAACGTTGTGGTATTGAAATGCATGTCTCCAAACAAACTGAGTCTTGAATAAAATGTGGTTTGGCATCAGACCGTGCACTTATGTCTGTGATATTGCTTTAAATGCCTTTTTAGGCTTACGTAATCAGTTGTTACTTGCAGGGAAGAATTGTTGCTTCAATAGCTCTCGGATCGATTTCTATCTTGAATACGAACCTCATCCAACATCTGCAAAGAATTTGAATCATCTCTTTCAAAGTATGCTTTTATGCTTTATATTTTGTGGCTAGCTTTGTTCCGCACACGCATTACATATTTTATCTTCATTTTCTCGAGTAAGTTCCCTAATTTACTCCCACCCCCACCCTGCAAAAAATGAAAAATGAAAGAGAGAGAAGAGGACACTGAAATTGGAGAAGTTTTCGTTTTGTTCCAATTGGGTCACTAAACTCAAACATTTGTTACAAGAATTAATCTACTTGTACATTTATGGTTGACATCATGGTTGATAGTGTGAGGTATAAAAATCGAGACCGTTGATTGTTTTAAGTGTTGTTAAAATTAATGGCAAAATTGTGTGCCACATCACACAATGTCAAAGAAGCTATCAACCATGAATGTAAATCAAGCAGAACTGTCGTTACAATTTCATAATGCATAGGGCCAGCAGCTTTCTTTATCTTGCTTAGTTTGACTAACGTACAAACTACATAGCGGTTTAGTTGGCAAATACCTAAACTACCAAGTAACCTATTCCTTTAGTCAAAGCAATGAATATAGACAGAATGACTATATTATATTGAAGTTTAAGTTCATTGACCAGCAGCGTATCTACGCCGTGAAAGAGGGTTTGCCTCTCGATTTTGTTGTTTGTGTGGATTCTAACTGCACCTGGCATACTTGCCACTTCCTTTCTTTTTATCTCCCGGCACTAATGCTCTTTTACAATTTTGCAACAGTGATCCGTGAAGGTACTTTCGCGATGTACGACTATGGAAGGTGGAAAAACATGAGGCACTATGGCCAACTGAAGCCACCGAAATTTGATCTTAGCAGGATTCCCAGTTCCTTACCATTATGGATGGGATACGGGGGGAATGATGCCTTAGCAGACTTTACAGATTTGCAGCACACTCTCAAGGAATTACGATCAAAGCCAGATTTGCTCTATCTTGAAAATTATGGTCATCTAGATTTCCTTGTGAGCACAAGATCAAAGGAAGACGTTTATGACAGAATGCTTGCATTTTTCGACTCACTGGGGACACTTAGCAGTTACTAAGTAACTGTTTGGATGGGAGGATTGGACAGTCTCGATGGTATTAAGGAAGAAAAAGAAGTTAAAATCATGTTCATTATACTTTTTAATATTGTGTACCAAACATGCATGTAGGGGTAATATACTTGTCTTCTTATCGTCTAAAATGTACCGTAGTAGTTAATTTAACATGTAAATGTAAGTTCATACTTTTGATGGACTAATTGTTGCTCAGTGTCTCTACACGAGCATTGTAAATAACTTCATAATGGCAATAGATTATCACCAAAATTTCAATAAAAGTATTTGAAAGTTTTTGTTTCACGTTCATACAGAGACTTGTAACCTACTAAAGTTTTTGTTGGGATTGATACCACTTGTTGTGACACCAATCACCAGATTGAGATGTTGAAGTTATATGGCAAAGTAATAAAGTATTTGATCAAGAACAAAAGAATAAAAGAAGACAAGAATATGACAGAGGAATTAGGAGATTTTATTGCATCAAGAATAATGGAGAAGAGAGAAAAATATTACAATGATCCTAAAAGCTAGTAATCATAAATCTCACACTATAAAATTGTATAGAAGAACCTAGTATTTATAGGAAACATGTAGGGGATGTCCAAAACTTTTTGGTAGAGTTGTTGATGAAGTAAGATGCCAAAAACTGAGTCCAAAATGAAGTTGGAGAAGAAAAACAAAAGTTAAGGGGCAACGCCTCTCGTGGGGGTTCGGGGACAACGCCCCCGACGGGGTCGACCTGTCTAGTCAGGTCGCGAGGGTCGAGGGGGTAGCGCCCCTCGTGGGGGGCTCGGAGACAACGCCCCCGAAAGGAATTTTGATTTTCATGTATGTATGAAAATGAATATTTTCTAATGTTTTTTATTTTATGTATGTAAAAGATTTTATGTATGAAATGAATAGAATTATNTTATGTATGTAAAAGAAAAAAATAATTGAAGACAAAAAAAAAAAAATGTAAACAAGCAACTCTCTGCACTGTGCGGAGCTATGCTCACACGGTGTCTCCGAATTGTACAGTCTCCGCACAATGCGGAGACACCACGTGCGATGTTTTCGAATTGTGCGAAGACACCACGCACATGGTGTCTCCGCACAATGCGGAGACAAACACTGCCTGTCTCCGAATTGTGCGAAAACTCCGAATTGTGCGAAGACAGCCTCTGTGTCTTCGCACAATTCGAAGACACGCACATGATGTCTCCGCATTGTGCGGAGGCATACCTCCGCACAATGCGAAGGCATTTGCTCCGCACTGTGTGGAGTCGTCAAATTTTTTTTTTTTTTTACATGTTAACAATAATTTACGGCAAAATGATTTTTATCTTGTATTTCAACTGTTATATACAAGTATTTCCATTAGAATGATATATTTACATAATCTTTAAGCTAAAAAATGATATGTTGCCTACATAATCACTAAAGTTTTATCGCTAAAGTTTTACTGATAATGAGAATACCATTTTATTGAACAAACTTAAAGGAAATCATTAGTTTGGAATGGTTTGAGTTTATAAGCTAATTTTTTGTCTTCATCAAGTAAAATAAGCAAACTTTATAAGCCCTCAGTAGTGTTTAAAAAAATCCTAAAATTGATCAAAATAAAATTTTACATAAAAATATAACCTGCCTGTAGAATTGGATGTAAATGTGCATTTAGGTACATTATTTGGTCTAAGAAAAAAGAAAAGAAAAGCAAAAAAAAGTTTCAAAATTGTGAGTTCATCTTACATATTTGGAACTATTCCCATCCATGTTATGCCTATTAACATTGTAACCATTCCATCGGCCTATCAGACTGTCGAATCTTGCAAGTTAAGCCACCTAATGCATGTTTATTATACTATGAGAATTGGGTAAAGATGCAATGGGGCTGGTGCTAGGCTTGCACCATTTTCTTGTGGAGGTGCGATACTCCATTTCCTTCTATTTCTAGGGCTCTAGCACGTGAACTCCACCATCAGTAAGTCCCAATGCAAACTGATTAAGCTTGGAGGGATGAGAAGCAATGACAATTGGATAAACCCTCAAGCTGCAATGAATAAATAAGGCATCATTAGATTGGAAAGGAATAACATAAAGGAAGTGATTGGAACATAATATTGGATAGTACTTATGGTACAGTAAAAATGTCTTAACTTCTTTTTCTTCATTAACTCTACCCACTACCATCTAGTTGAGCATTCCAAACATGTTAAAAGTAGTTACAATAATA
>CAIGRF010096389.1:10869-22948 GCA_903798235.1 Fraxinus ornus
GGCAGTTTGAGATGTTTCACCAAAGGTACAAACGATTGCTCCACATCTGCCATTAGCGGCCAGTAATCAGCCTCCGGTTGTACGCACATAGCAGCAATTGCAGCAACTTGTATAATAACCTCCTTCATCAAGTATTGACCATCGAGGGCTAAGTCCATTATATCTATAACCTTTTCTCTACCCGTGAGCTGGGGTAAGGCATATCGATAGAGATCGTTAAGCTTATACTAGTTGATGTGGCAAAGTCGCAAAAATTAACAATAAACGTACACAGGACACGAGAACATCTTCCCCTTGAGGCCTCTTCATATTGACAGGAACCCTGCCAGTAAGCAACTCCAGGAGGACGACTCCATAACTGTACACATCTGATTTCATGGTAAAATGCCCAGTTGATGCGTACCAGAAGAAACGTAGAATTCAATTTGAGTAGTGTAACGAAATTATCGCGTAAAAATACTAGTGCAAGCCGATATTACTTTTGAAAAAGAATGACAGCTTACTCGGGTGCGACATATTTCGGGTGCCCAATACTCGAGTTGAAACATGCCCACTAGCTTTCTCATAACCAAGTTTTGCCAATCCGAAGTCAGAAATTTTGGCAAGGAAATTTCTATCCAAATGGATGTTACTGCTTTCAAAATCTCTATGAATTATTGGAGTGCAAGTGTTATGCCCTAAATCTAATCGATTTAAATTGTAAATACTTTTAATACGTTTAATGCATTTATTTTGGCAAGATATATTATTTATTTGAATTACTATTCTGATAAATTATATTAAATAATAGAGTCCATAGATTTAAATCTTAATGATTTTTAAATATGACTGATTTTTAAATCATCTGTGTTCGTAAGTAATAACGAGATATGGATATCATTATTACGGATACACATCACATGTGACATTTCTTACTTGTGAAGTAACTAGCTGATCTCACAAGCTAAAGTGTAGTGACATTTAAATGAACATGTGTATATTTTGTTACAGAACAAAACATTGGAGACCCGCTAGGAAGATTCCAAATGAATAACTGAGTGTCAGTAGTTATTCTCTAATATCCAGTAGTGGAATTGGTCATTTAACTTAATGTTATCATAATGTCTTATATAAGGGCAATGGTGACGTTGGATGTTGCTCTACAAAGGGTCTCTAATACGGCATCGTTTAGATATGTTAAAAATCATATGAAGGTTGTAAATGATCAATAGATGATTCGTCATTCTTAAATAGTAAGATTATGATCTACATTTCATTCATTTAAGTTGATAAGAAAATCATTGACCAATGTATACTCATAAGTCAAAAAAATTCAATTTACATTTGAGTTAATGGTGGGATGGATATGATCGATAATTGAGGTTTACACATCCATATCTCGTAATTGATTGAATCAATTAACAAAATGATTATTGTTTCACAGTAAAAAAACAAATTTAGTTTTGTCATACCACGTGACATTTCCTATCACATGTATTGTCCTAACACATTGCTAGATGTCAATATAGAACGACAGATGTGAAATGGTGATAAATTAAAAAATTTAATTTATCGATTCTGATTAGATCAAAAATAATAATTCAAGTTGTTAGACATCGTGGTCGGAGATCTAACGGGTCATACACAAAAGAAGAACTAGAAGAATGAGACTAATCAATTAATTAATTAACAAGTGTTGGAGAATTAATTAATTGAGTTACTTGTTAATAGGTCCAAATTAATTAATTGAATTAATTAAATATTAAATCGAGTTAAGTTTAAGAGACGCGCATAGCCCACTTGAATTTTTATTAATAGACTGCTATGGTTTGAAAATTTCATAACACGACATCATTATTAAAAGAAAACCTTAGTTCTCGTAATCTTGTTCCATGTGTGGATTTCCATTGGAGGCTGAACAATTGGACATATGTGGATTGCATATGTAAATAGCTCTTCAAGGAACTCATCAAAGGTATGATTCTTTATCACAGTTTCTCTCTAAGCACAAAGAAGATTCATGGTGGGAATTGAAAATTTTATTTAAATTCCGCTGTGCATGTTAATTAAATTCCCAACATGGAGTACTAACATGTTCGTGGAGATACTCAAAACCTTTAGCTGCCTCCAAAGCTATTCTGAGCCGAGTGCCCCCAGTCCAGCTTCGATGGAATTTTATTAGAAACTGAGTTTTAACGAAAAATGTCATTTATAGGGGATCAATCGACTGAGTTAATTCAATACAGCAGACCTGAATAATCAGAAAGAAAATGTACGCCTTAAATGACTGATTATAGTTTTGCATGCCAGGATGGTTGAAAAAAGCAATTCAGCATCAGATATGGGGATCATTCCTAAGTGCAGACGAAAATAATTTGACAAGAAATAGAAGTATGAGAAAGTCGACGACGTCCCAATGAAGAAATTCGAGATGAGAAAACAAATAGAAAGTTCAATGGAAGAAGGGGCTAAAAAACCTACAATAACGTGCAAAGCATTTACTTTGAATCGTTCAAATATTATATATGCAAATAAGATTGTAATTGGCGGATCAAAGTGCCATATGCAAGATTATTTGAAGTAATTGCAGCTTCAAACAAAATCCATAAACAAATAAAACACATACCACTAATGAGACACAAATGTTCCTGCAGACCACCATTTGCCATGAACTCGTAGACCAGCAACTTACGGTTGCTTTCTGAACAGTAGCCAATCATCGAGAACAAATATGACGACCGCATACGACCCAATAAATCCACCTAGAATTTTTAATACACTATCAACAATCAGTAAGAAAAATATAACAGAAAACTAAGAAACATATATGCACTCATATACAAAGTTCAAGAAATATGAATTCAACAAGGGAAAAACATAGAGAGAGAGACAGGGACCTCCACTTAAAATTCTTCTTCTCCTTGTTTTGCAGCCTTATTCATCAACTTAACAGCAACCTTCCTCCCATCCTTGAGAACTCCCGATAGACTAGCCCAAATGCACCATGTCCAATCACATTAGACTTTCCGAAACAGCCAGTGGCCAATTGCAGCTGCTTAAAGGGAAAAACTTGAAGTCCCCTATCAGTTTTGCAACTTGAATATTTGCAAAATCTCCTTTCTCCTCGTAATCAACCATTTTCAAATGTACAGGGATATAAAATATCACAAAACAATAATAAGAAAAAAATCGACAAATCCTACATCAAAAACAAAAAATTAGTTGCCTCTGCCCATAATGAGAGATAATCAAATTAACAGGTCCGATTTTCAAATTTATTGATCACTTTCCCCTTTTCGACGGATGATAGGTAAGGTAAGGTGTTAATAAACTGGGATAAATAAGTGATGAAGAAGTGAGTAGTACTTGTGAATCATATGATATGAGTATGCAAAACTGGTTTGACATTTGGCAAGCGTTTATAACATATTTTCAAAATACATTTTTCTCTTTTATTTTCAACCATACATTCTTCAATAAAATAATATTATACATAACCCAAAAACTTTTCCTTCATTTTTAACCACACATTCTCTGTCAATCTACTATTCCAAAATGCATTTTACATAAAAAAGTGGAGCTCAATTTTCTCTTTTATTTTCAACCATACATTCTTCAATAAAATAAAATTATACGCAATTCTAAAACTTTTCCTTACTTTTTAACTACACATTCTCCATCAAATCACTATTCCAAAATGCATTTTTATCAAAAAAAAAAAAAAGAAAGAAAGAAAAATAGGGTTTGAACAAGCTCATAGTTGCAATGAGGAGCACAATCACGAAAATCTCTCACTTTCGCATGGCATGGAAAAGGTCTAGCATCCATGGCGTCCAAATCACACCGAAAGAGAAAAAGAAAATCAAGAGATTTGCCTAAAATATCAGTATTTATGTCTTCAAATGTTCAAGAAAATGAAGAAATGAACCCAAAAGTCGCAGTCGCACAACAAATAGCAGAGAAAGAAGATAATAATTAAGTTTCTAAAACACCAGTTGAACAAGATGAATCATAAGAAGATGAAATTTCTCTAGCATTAGACAAAATTTGTTAAGAGTCAAAAGTGAAGAAAATTCAAATTATGAAAAAGAATATAAAGAAAGGCTCCAATGGATTCTCTGCCTTCTACTACAGCTTTATATATTTATTGTTTATCTTATCCATGATCTTATTATCAAGACGTTCACAATAGAGAAATGAGGATCTTGATAGCAAGACCATTAACAAGAGAAACAAGAAATCTATAAAGCAGGCAACAGTGGACATGGAATCCATTGGAGCCCATTTCATGTTTTTCAGTTTTTTCATAATCTGAATTTTCTTCAATTTTGGGCTCATAACAGATTCTTTGTCTGATACTGGAGGAACTTCATTTTCTTATGTTTTATCTTGTTCAAATAGTGCTTTAAAAACTTAACAACGTAGTGTTTGCCACTATCACTTTTGGAGTTCATATCTTCATCGTCTTCAATATGTGAAGAAATTGATACAGATTTTTTTGGGCAAATATCTTGATTTTCTTTCCTTTTCGATGCGATTTGAGTGCCTGGATGATAGACCTATTCATGCTCTTAGCCCCAGCAAAATGCATCTCAACATTTAACCATGTTACAGCAAATCCTCCATCTTCCCCAAAAGACCTACATTCAAAAACAAAACATTCAGTGGCTTTAGCCCTTAATAAGCCTAATTTACAAGCCTGAAGTGCGGGAAAATCAAATTACTAGTACATTTTATTTCCTGGTACGATTTTAGTTTTCTTATACATTTTTCACCTTCTCAAACCCCCACGATTTTTTCTTTAGCCACCAAAGAAAAAGGTTACTGAAGGTAAGGACTACAATGAAAATTTCCTACCTTTTCATTCACTTGAACCCATCAAAATGCATTTTCAACATATTAGAACAGATCCTCAATCTTCCCAAAAGAACTACATCAAACACTAACATTCAGCGGATTTAGTCCATAATAAGCCTAATTTACGAGCCTGTAATGGGGGAAAATCAAATTAACAGTAAATTCCATTACGTGGTCTGGTTTTTGACTTATTGTTCATTTCTTCCCTTTTACACATCCCACAATTTTTCTTTAGCCGCCAAACAAAATGGTAATGAAGGCAAGGACCCCAATGAAAATTTCCCACCTTCTCGAATCTCATTCTTTTATACCCATCAAAATGCATTTTTAACATTTTTTCCATATTATAAAAAAAATAAAAACACCCATTATTCAGCATCTACATCAGATCAATCACTATAAAACCTATAAATATTATCAGAATCTCAAGATCTATATCAATAAACTAAACAGCTCATATTCAAATAATCGAACATTTGATTAAAAGTAGTAAAAGATAATAACTTTTTTGGGGAATTTTGAACCGCTTGGAGACTTTATATCTAAGATAACAATAGTAGCTAAATGCTAAAATCAAAGAAGCAATGACAAACAGATGCAAAAACTAGGATAGTCACCATTGCCACTTGCTCTTTCTTCTTGAAATCATCATTTCCTACTTCCATTCTCACAAAATGACCATGAAATAGAAGTAATTTTTGTGGGTTTTTTTGGTAGTGAAATGGGGATGTTGAGACCTTCTCCAATGCACTATGCACCAAATTTTGGTGCAAATGCCTCCAATGTAGCACCATTTTTTTGCACTATTTTGAAAAAATGGTTCAAAGTAAATAGTATTGCACCATGGTTCAAAGTGAATAGTCGTGCAATACTATTCACTTTGACCATTTTTCCAAAATTGTGCAAAGTCAATTTTGCCCTTTCATTTACTTTGCCAAAAGTTTGATGGAGGTTATTTGTGTCATTTGGTTTTATAATTTTCAATATTATTATTATTGTTATTATAAATCAAGGATAAAGAGGCAATATTATTAGTATTATTATTTGCATTGAAATTAAATTTGAAATGTTAAAAATAATAATTACTTAATTAATTAAAATAATAAAAAAAAATTTAAAATATAACAACATGATTATTTATAGTTAACATAAATATAACATGGGTTATTATCTAGCTGATAGTATATATCCAAAATGGTCTACCCTTGTGCAAACAATTCATGAGCCACGCGGTCCCAAAAAAAAATTATTTGCAACACAACAAGAAGCGTGTAGAAAAGATGTTGAACGTGCATTTGGTGTTCTACAATCGAGGTTTGCAATAGTGAAAGGACCGGCAAGGTTTTGGGAAAAACATGTACTACATGATATCATGACTGCATGTATAATAATGCATAACATGATTGTTGAGGACGAACGTATTGTTGATGCACCAGTCCGAGAATGGACGGAAGCGCCAAGTCCGGAAGTTGAGTTGGTTGAAGGCGGAAATCATCGTTTTCAAGAATTCCTTGCCCGTCATGGACAAATCAAGGATAAAGAGGCGCACGTTGCACTCCGAAATGCATTAATCGATCATTTGTGGGAAGAATATATGAATTCAGATAATTAAATATGGTTGATATTTCGACTTCGTTTTTAGTAATTTCATATGTTTTAATTGTACCTTATTTTAATAATATATTTATTTAATGAATTTAATATTTTCATTAATTTCGCATAATTATTTATTTAGTAATTTATATATTTATAAAATGAATAAATAATTAATATTTCGAATAAATAAATTACTAAGAAGAAAAAAATATAAGAAAATGATTAAATACTGTGCATTTGGTGTAAGATTTGGTGCAATGGTTGGAATTGATTTTTAATTTGGTGCAATTTGGTGCAAAATATGGTACAACATTGGAGATGATGTGAGAGCAAGAAATAGTGTGTGGGCGTTTGAAGTGACACTGCATAGCAGTTTTTTCTCTCTCCTCTTGTTCTTTCTTTTGTATTTGACTGTTTGTGTAAGTCTCGTTTTGTGGCGCGAATTGGGTAAAAACATTGATGGTCACTATACTTTGGGCATAGTTTCATAATGGTCACAATACTTTTTAGAATATTCAAATTTCGTCAGTAAGTTAATATGTTACTCATTATTTCACAGAATTGTAAGTGTGGTGTATTCTCCTCTTTTATCTTAGTTTTTTTTTTCTTCTAAACCACTTGCATAATTTTTTGTCACGTCTTTAGCCTCTACCATGTTGACATATATGTAATCAACATTGCCACCTACTATAATAGTCACGTTCTCTATTCGTCATAGACATGATAAACATGTTATCTCCTTTTGTTTCTCTCGTAATGATTTCTATCGATCTCTTAATACTCTGATCAACTAATGCATTAAACTAGTGTGGCATTTGGTTAAATTCAATATTGAAGCAATAGTTTGAATGCCCTATAAAATAAAGAGAACAACTCCAAATTCTCTCTTCTTTTAATGAGATTGAATAGCGTTGGAATGGTGTTATTAGGGATGGTTTTACAATTGAAAAATGTTATTATTCATATGTAGGGAGTAATTTTGAATTGCTTGACAGTCGGGTCCAGAATCAGTTCAAAAAAATTGGTCTCGTGCATTCTGCCAACCCTATTTTTATAATAGGTTAGAATTCATCGAATTAACGAAAATTCAGATTTTCGTTAAGCCACCTAGATAATTATGTTAAATACTTAATGACAAATAAACTATGCGATTTAGAGTATTTTAGAAAATAAAGTGACTATTTTGAAACAAAATGAGATTCATTAACCAATATGAAAACTCTGTCAAAGTACAATGACCAGTTGTTTTTACCCATTTTATATTTGCATTCTGTAACTGCATCGCAATTCTTTTACATGTTAGTACCTAAATATATAGCTTTGAATTTGTATCTAATATTATATATAGGTGTCAAGACCGGTGGACCAACTTTAAACTGCACTACTTCAAAAAAAATAAAAAAAATAAAAAATTCATAGAGATAGAAACAGAACCGTTTGACCCTCCCTCCAATACCCAATGTCTTAATTCTTCTTTGGAGTTTCAAGGCAAAAATTATTTTTGCCTTGAAACTCCAACGAATAATTTCTTGAAAATTGTATTTTGTATCAAATATCTATTGTATTTTGCCTTGAAACTTTTCGAACAAATTTCTTTGAAAGTTGAAACTCTCCAAATGAAAATTTAACAGTTGTTGAATATTCAATATTCATTAAAAAGTTGTATGTGCAATATATAGACACAAAAGATTTTGTCCATTTTAACTTGGGCTGGACTATCCCGATTTTTAGACGGGTCAATGGGCAATTTGGGCTCGATAAATTTCTAATCTTGGACCGTTAATCGTGATGTGCGGATCTCAATGTGGCTACGAGTCATGTCTACTGATAATAACATAAAGAACCATGCTTCCTTGCAGAATTTTTTTACAGAAAAAATCCAGACACTCACAAATCAGTGTTGAGAGGGGTGGGTGAAATTTTTGTATGTACATACAGATTAATCCTAACATAAATATTACAAAATATAAAATCTTGATTGATCTCAGCTCAATCCTCAACATAGTTCTTATTCTCCTACTTTTAAGTAACAATAGATCCACTTCTTGTAAATCTTGTTGAAGTTGAATCTATTCTAGGCATTGTTTGGGAATTTCCTCGTCGATTCACAATATTTCATTCTTCATGAACTGAAAAAAATAAACTTCTGTGAAGTGCTAAAAGGTAGATGAGACCATACCCTTTTGTCACTTTTCTAGTCAAAGTGAGATGATGTTCAATTTTGTGCCTGATTTTATTTAGAATGGTCATTTAGTCCCTATTTGGCTTAGCTAAAAAAATTAATAAAAATTTAAAAAAAGTTAAAAATTATTTTTAACCAAATTTCATGAAATCACAAATTTTATCAAACTTTTCAACAACATTTCATAACTTTCATCAAAATTTACTAAAAATTTCATCTTCAGCAAAACCAAACAAGTGCTTAATGTAAGATCAAGAATGTTAAAAATCAAAGTCTACAAAGTGGTAATTATCTTGTTCAATTAATTGGCAGAGTAATCTATGGGAATCCTTGCATTATTGTAGGACTGAAGTCGAACTAGGTACAACAAAAGATTCAGTTGACAATTGAATTCAAGCTTAGAACAACACTATTGCACCTGTAATCTGTTGTAGCGGTCAGCAGCCATCGATAATGATTGTATGGAAATAGGGAAGGATCGACCCATCTGCACATAAAAATCAAATTATTGAATTAGAAAGGAGTGGTGACTTTAAGCAAAAAGTTCGAAACCATCAAAATAAGCTGCAATTTTATAGACTACAAAGGCAATAAAGAGCCCTGCATGTGAAAAACGACTAATACTTGATGAGGGCAAACAAAAAAGTGAATTAATGTCTATATTTAACCACTGTTTCAAACAATCTTCAGCCAGTTTCTTATAAATCAAATATTACATAGTAAGCAAAAGAACGAAAAAGCCTCCTCTCGGAAGCAGCCTGATGAAACATTCTTCGACTGTATATGCGGAAAACATAAAATATGAACCTTTTTCAACCCATTTTCAGAAACATTTCAAGAAACGCCTTTGATGGTTTCCATTAGAGGAATAAAAAGTTAAGAGACCTTATAAAAGGAGGTAATGAATATACTTACTATCGGTTTTTAGTGTGTGGCTTCCATGTCATGAAATACTAAAGGGAAAAGATTTAAAAAAAACATTGCAATGAAATACAAGATTTATGAGCTCACCGTACTGCAAATATGGAAAGAATCGACATACCCAGCATATTTGGAACCTGCAAATAAGGCAAGTAAAAAATTGTCTAAGAACCAGAAAAAACCAAGACATCGCTTGGCGACAACATATCATACATTTGATTTTGTTCTCTTAATTTAAATAATGAAATGATGATATACCAGATTTTTCTATCTTCAACAGAGTTTGACAAGTCCTAGTTCTAACTCAAGTTAATATCTCTGTCTATAACCTATTTTCTTCACCTCAAAACTCTATCCTTGTAAGAATATCTCCAAGAGACTTTCTACATACACGATGCTCTCTAGAGAGTAGACATTCCATCAAATATTCTGCTTTTTCCTGAANGCCTTTTTTATTAGTGCAGTAAAGCCATGCTTCGGCTCTATAGCGGAGCAACAAGACTGTTGTTAAGCCATATGATGCTCGGACTCGACTACGGGTACGTATCTAAGTGTCGGATCTTTTATTTTCTAAAATGTAGAATACGGAGACATGAGTACAAATGGTCCAAATTTTTTACACAGGTACGTGGGTACGCCTTTCACACTTCAATTTTGAATTTCCCAGAAATTCACACGTGAAAAATTAAATAATAATTTAGAGGCAAATTATTAAAAGATAGATTATGTCACTTAAAATCAATTAGAAATTTATACTAAAAGTCTAAAACACCAAAAAAGCATAAATTTACGTTACAAAAGCACAAACTTAAAATAAAAGTTAAAGATAACATAATTAATTACAATTGTCATCCATGCTTGAAAATTGAAGGATCCACCACATATATATACTCATACACATGTCATGTCGACACGAGTATGCCGATAGGAATGCTAAGTCCGAGCATTACAGCTTCCAAGAGACTATTTTAAATTTTTAAAATAGAGAGAGAATTTGACTCTTCAAATTTAGAGAATTAAACACATCCTCTACTCTTAATTTAAAATAATTGCTTCAAATAATCCACAAATTTTAATACTCTACTATTTAAATTATTTAAATCATATTTGAATTAATTGACTATTGAGGAAAAATAAAAAAAATGTTCATTAAAAAAACATAATGAAGAGTCAAATTAGAGAGAATTGTTGCATCTCTAAATAAAAACATGCTCTCTGTTATGCATGAAATGTTCTTTATAAATAGTCCCTTGGAGATGCTCTAACTCACTTTTAATTCACAACAGAAGTTTCACCATTGTGTTTTGAGGACTCAAACCTCTTGGGTATTTCATTTCCATCTTTTATTAACCACATAACTTTTATGCACCTATGTTGTGCAGTTAGATTCTTCAAGGATTCTCTTAAAATCCTTGCACAAGCTATGCAATAAATAAAACGTGTTTATTAAAATGTGCATTCCCTAACACCAAATCATAAGCTAGCCATTTCAAAGTCCAAAATAGCATTAATTTCTTCATTCAATCCTTAAAAGCCAAAATTTCTTTGTATTTCTATTAGAAGAAAACGTAATTTATCTCGTACTTTTGTATTTCCCGAGTGGCTTAGCGATGGAACTCGAACCCTCATCCAAACCCACCGCCCTCTACCTTAACCAGCCAACCACCACCCAGCTCCATATTCCCACCAGCGTCGGCACCTTCGCGTCGCTCGGTAAGCCTCAGAAAATCGGCCTCACGCCAATCATACAGCCACACTTTCAGGCGGCGGCCCTAGGTGGAATCTCTAGCACCGTAGCCCAAGATCTGCAGGATCCGGCTCCCCCCCCGGCACACGCGCCCGACCAGTGGACTGGGGTGGGGATTCCGACGCTGGGAGATTGTCGGCGAGGGGCACGCGCCGCGCCGGAGGCGCGTACATCCACACACCGGCGCCGGAAAAACAAAAAACTCGCCAGGATGTCCCCGGTTCAGCCACGCCACCTATTCTACCATCAGACGTGCCGCTTACACAGATTTTGGGTAAAAAGTTGGGGAATGCATATGGTTTGGTATTTGATCGGCGCTTTCGAGTTGAGGCGAAGGAGTTTGCAATCTCTGTTAACAATTTCGGCATTATTAGGATTACAGAGTGGGGCTCAAAGTTATCAAACTCAATCTACATGGGAAGGTTGGCGCACTTTGGATGGTGAACATGGTGGACAAGTTGAGGGGACTAGCAAATTGACACGTTTTGCTTCTAAGTTTAACGAAGCCCATAGAGCCTTTTGGCACAACGATGTGTGAACAACCGTGGCAGGTACTTGATGATAGCACAGTATGGAGAGAGGCGTCGGAAGAGAGTTGTGATGGTACCGAAGGGCGTAAATGGAGAAGGATGGGCATCGATCTTGCGAGTGTTTCAGGACGTTATTGACTCATTTGTCGCCGGTGACAAGGCCAAACGTCGAATTGTAGACAACTGAATGCGACAAGGAAGGACGTACGCCGAAATTGTGACAAACTCACAGGTTTCACATAATGTCGATCAACGGGTGTTGTTGCG
>CAIGRF010096400.1:7550-23992 GCA_903798235.1 Fraxinus ornus
TTTTTTTTTTTTTTTGCATTTTATGCAAATCATCATTTCTATCATTTTTTCATCTAAGTTCTCAATAAAAGTTGTGAAATGACGAATATACCCTCCTATTTAAATAAATAAAAAATTTAAAACTAATTGCAACCAGTCCCAAATTTTTTTAAAAAGTGCAAACGAGTCCCAATTAAATTTATTTAAAAATTAAAAAAAAATAAACGAGTTTCAAATAAATTATTAAAGAATTAGAAATTAAAAAAATATTTTTATTTGAATGGAAGAGTATATTCATTATTTCACAGTTCTTTATTAAGAAATTGGATGAAAATGAATGGAAATAATGGCTTGCGTAGTCAAATGTGTAATTAATAGTAAAAATGCTAAAAATAAAATAAAATGTATGAATTTTTTTTTCAATAATAGTAAAAAGTGAGGACATTATGTGCTAATTACCCTTTTAATAATTTTTTTAGATTCATTTGCGCTTTTAAAAAAAATGAAATTATGATTACAATTAGTTTTTTCTTTTTCCTATTTAAAGAAAATGGTATATTTGTCATATTACAAATTTTAATTGAGAAAATGGATGAAAATGACCTTTTACACAATAATAATGTAAGATATCGACGTTATGTGCTAATTATTGAAAAGAAAAAAACTCCTAACAAAGTGGGACACGCGTTGATCAGTAGGCAATGGAAGGTTCTCGAAACTCAAATTTTCCATCACAAATTGACTGCTGTTTTTTGCCAGCAATTTTGGGTGTATGGTTATGATTAGTCAACTGCAGGAACGTGGATCCAACGAACCGCACGGTTCTAATTCCACATTATTGATGCTCACATGGTATTGTGTTAGGTAATCATATGCTTTTCAAATATTCTCACTCTCCCTCCATATCGTTTGCACTCCACTCGCTTAGTGTTTGGTGAAGGCATAGTTATTACGGCGATTTGTTCACGAAGAAATAATTGGACAAAAATATTTGGCCCGTTTTGTCGGAATTAAATCAAACTTTTAATAAATTTTAATAAAAGTTGATGCAGCTTTCGTTTGGCCCCCATTATTTCACACCATAATGAGAGAAATAATAATTTTTTTGAGAATGTGTGATAAAAAAAGAAAGAAAAGTTTATGAAAAAACGTGTGATATTATTTTATTGAAAAATGCGTGATTGATAAAAATAAAAAAAATGAACTATAATTTAATAGATAATAATGGGGCCAAACAGAAGCGAAATGTGTGATTGAAAAATTGTAAAATTCATAAAATATGTGGCTGAAATGAATTGTGGACTTTGACCTAAATTATAATCTAAATTTTAAATGATACCAAACATGGGCATTTTATTTTTAATATATTTTGAAGTGCTAACGGCCTAATTTCTCTCATCGTTAACATGAAACGGTCAACCGTAACAAGAGTTACAACGCATCAAAATAGATCGTTCCAAACTAATATTTCGAAAATTTCGATAATATACTAACTTTAAAAATTTGCTGACGATCGTACATTATACAAATTTATAAATTGTCTATGTTATATTGAAGCTCGTTTCGAAAACTATATCGTAGATATATCGACTTGTCCAAACGGATGTCGTTTGAACATTGAAAATAATTAAATGTGCATCTCAAAAAAATACGCGCAACTCGTTTTTTCTTTAAAATTTTTCAATTATTTCATTAACGTTTATTATTTCACATTTATTTCATTAAGATATTTGTACATGTTGTGTAACTTCAAAAATTTCGGATCGTTATACAAAATATAATAAATTAACATTGAACAAGGTTCAAATTCAAATTATTTTTTTCCTCTTTAATCTATGTTTCCCGAAAAATGAAAGAACAATATAATAAAAAATAAATAAAAATTATTATTGAATAAGGTTCAAGTTCGAATTATTTTTTTTCCTTTTTAATCCACATTTTAAAAAAAATAAAGAACAATTAATAAAAAAATACATCTTTTTGTAACAATTCGAAAGTTTTTGGTGCAAATGAATATCGTTTGGCTGTTTATATATAGAGATGGATGATAAAGGTGGGCATGAAAACAATCCTGTTGATAATATGATTTAATTTAAATAATTTTTGTTTTATGTGATTTTATATATTTGGAATGATCCATCTTAGCATTTAACAGAATAATAAGATTGGATTAATAATAAACTTACATATCAAATTGAATAATCTATGAAAAACATGATTTGTAATTTTGTATATATTCAACTGGGTCGTTTTAGTAACTCTAATGAAATATACGTTTATGATTATAAAAAATTTAAAAATCAAAGAAAATGAAATTTTAATTATGTTCACATTATGCAACCACGCGTATGCGAAAACATTAGTGTATCTAAAACGACCCTCTGTCTCCTTGACCAGCCTGTACTCTTGGGCAGCTGGGCACACATAAATTATCCCTCAAATATCACTCTTCTTCTCCACTATTTTCTTCCCATTCCTCTCTCTGTCTATTTCACACAAATTTACGGAGAATCAGAGAGACGCACTTACGCACACAATGGCGGTGTCATACTCTAGATCTTCACTCGTCGCATTGTTATTGGTGGCGGTGGCAGTTTCTGCTCTCATAGGAAGCTCATTCGCCATCGAGTCGCCAGCGCTGGCACCGGATTCCTCAACCTGTTTAGCCTCGCCATCATTCGTTGCCGGATGCGCAATCGCTGTTGCTTCTTTCCTATTTGGATCTGCGCTCAGGATGTGAATCTCGTTGACCGTCTGTAGAACTAATATTTGATTACGTGTATCAATCGGCTTGGCTTGCTTCAGGTGATTTGTTTGCTTGGACAGTTATGGTAAGTAATTTAGTATTTGGTTTTGATGGAGCGTCATATTAGTCAATTAGTGTTTTAGGTTGGCGTTGTGATGGTAGCAGTGAGTGGTGATTTTTCGAATTAAATATTTTATGTTTTATAATGAATTGTAATTTTATTTATTTATTTTTTGTCTTTAGATTAGTTTCTTTCGTCTAGCTAAAACGAAAATAATTGATTTTGTAAGATGAACGTCTACTAAGGTCTGTTTGGGAGTTTTTTTTTTTCCACTGTTTTTTCCAGGGAAAATAGGTGCTTGCTAATTTTTTTTTGGTAATGATTTTGGATGGCTTAAGAATTAATTTAATATTGATATTGTGTAATTTTTATCATTTTTCTCAGCCCAAGTCGTTGAATTTTTTATCGTTTTTTGAATTCTCTTCTAATTTTTAACATTTATAAATTAATTATTTTCGACTAACATATTTGTTCAAAATTTAGTTTGTAAATAAAAATACATTAATTAAAAAATTATTTATAAGCAAAAAAAATTATAATTAAAAATTTACTTATATAAAAATAAAATTCACCTTTGTGTAAATTTTTTTAATTTTTTTATCCACTTATAAAATATATAAAAAAAATTACTTATAAGTAAAAAATTCACTTAATATGTAAAAATTATTTAAATTATAAACATAAATAATGACGGTATAATTTACTTTTAAGTAAAAAAATATAATTATGGGCAAATATTTAATTTTTTATGTTAAGTTGTAAATAAATGAATTACTTATAAGTAAAATATCAATTATAAACAAAAAAATTCAAACGAAAAATTATAATTTGAAAAATTTACTAAGGGCATATATTTAATTTTATTTTGTAAAAAAAATTCAAAAACAGTAGACAATAAGCGTGAATTGAACTATTTTAAAATTCGTTACAAAGCCGTTATTTGAGCGCCATTATAATTAAATTTTGGAAAAAAAAATTATTTTTTAATAGTAATTTTTTAAGAATGTACAATTAAAAAAGAAGAAAATGTTTTAAATTTATATGTAATATTATTTTATTGAAAAATATATAATTGAAAGGAAAAGAAAGAAAAATGCATTTTGAAATTAATGAAAGCCCAAACGATCTAAAATCCATCCAAAATCGATTCCCAATTGGCACTTAAAAAAAATCCATACTCAGTACCCAAAAACTTCCATGCAGGCAGCTAGGAAACGGCTTTGAATCTCAATTAATTGAAAACCCAATTTAGCAACAACTTAATGCATATAATAACTAACATTACATACATAAAACAGAAATCAAGCAGATAGGTATGCTTCTCAGTTGGCATTTACAATAAAGCCATTATATACATGCATAAAACAGAAATCAAGCAGATAGGTATGCTTCTCAGTTGGCATTTACAATAAAGCCATTATATCATTAAGTTCACTTCATAATAGTAATCTATTTACATACTACACATGTAAGAAACAAACTATTAAATTTAAGAGAGATCCCGAGTCTCTTTCCAATAGAGGATTCTGCAGCAAATTATGCACTGAAGCCGCTGTGGAGAGAGCTCCAAGAATTAGAAGGGAAGCTGACACAAGCTTGTGCTGCTGCCTCAGCCATCTGGTCCCTCCCAATGTCGGCATTGCAGATGTTAGCAATGGCACGCATATGTTTCATTCCGTACTGGGACAGTGATCCACAATGCTGCTCAAATGTTCGGACCTGCACAGGAAATTATGCTCGATAATACTTGTAAAAATAACATTCTTTTGTCCAGTTTATGGGGGGTTAAATCAATACATTCTAAGAAATAAGAGTAATGTCATTTTAATACCACTTGTGTAACACTGGTCTAAGTAGTACCTAAGTGGCATTAAATGATTGACACAATTAAATGAATCACATAACTTCAGATTTCATTGAGCCCATCACATTATGACACTTAGACCAGTGTTCTAACATCACTGATGCTACTATTCAGGAAAGAAATATTGGAATTTTGCTATTCCCCTTGTCTAAAAGGACTTGAACATAGAAGTTGCGACAAAAGAGATGTATTGTGGTCCGTGATGTTTTATGTTCAACCCCTCATCTTAAAGCTTAAACTATTGAAGCTTGTTTGCTATCCATTTTTATAGTAATATTACATTTTGGAATAGTAAATTAAAGGAGAATGCGTAGTTAAAAAATAAGTAAAATTTTTGGATTTGCGTGTAATATTATTTTTTCGAAAAATGTGTAGTTGAAAAGAAGAGAGAAAAATATATTTTAAGAAAAATGGGCATCAAAAAAGGGCTTAGAAATGGAACTCTTTTGTTTGTTTAAATTTAGTCTTCAACCCAGAAAGTAGATTGGATACATATGGTACTAATGTAGTGAATGAGCTATGAACGTTACCAGGGATTTAAGGCAGCTCCAGTCATCAACAAGAGGCTTTCCAGCAGGCCGAATGGTCTTCAATACTTCAGGACCTTTCTCGATTCCGAACAGAAGTTTTCCAATAAGTTCCATGCTGCTGTCAACGTGTGTTCTGTGCGCCATAGCTTCGGCAAGCTGCTTTTGAGCTTCAAATTTCCTAGCAGAGCCTTCAGGAGCCTTGAGGAACTGCCATGTGGGATAAGGATGAGTAAATAAGATTTGCCCACAAAAGGTGATGATATATCGAAACTTGAAACTCACTCTCAAATCAACAGTGTCATGGGATGAATTTATCCAGCACATCAATTATACATACACATCAAATTGAAGGACAGATTACGGCAAAGGAATGTAAAAATTTGATTCATATTTTACATATACGTGTTTATATGTTTGCATCTGATTCTTTAAGCAAACTATGGTGCACATTACATTGTTTCAGGAATTCTTGGAGCTTCTACACAATTTCTGTACATTAACCCCAAAAAGCAACCATCTAGAAACAAATGTTGAAGCATAAAAAGGAGTCGATATGGTAGAAACATAAGCTGTGCATACCTTATCCCAGAAATGCAAAAGATCAGCATCTCTCTGGTTAATGGCTTTAGAAGATGGCCGCAGGGAATTGTCATCCACAAAGGTGAAATTATCATTTGCAGGATTTGAACCCATATACAGGAAAAGATGCTCCAAGCTTAGCATTAGATCACCATATTGCATGACATGGGATCCGTAATAAGAATTATCGTTCGAAGTTCTCTTTTTAACCTAAAAATACCAACATAATAAATCCACAAGACATAAGCAAAGGGACAAATGATGCTACGTCAAGCATTCCGTGTTTCATCTCTACATCTAGAATACACTGAAATTTCAATTTTCTCACTGCTACCTAAGTGGAACTAGTTTAAACAAGCTGCTCAAGTTGAACATATAGCTGGGCTCAAGATCTTACCAGTTGGTATTGTTGCTTCAAAGTTTCAGTCCGCAGATTGTGTATGTCACTGCTCATGAAGACAGAGATTTGAATGTCAATTAACGAACATAAAGCCAAATACGGTTAATAAATACTACTCATAACCCTCTCGAGATTATATTATTATCATCAAGATAGCCTTAATTCTTTTCCTTCAATTTATCCACTATATAATGCTGCTACTGATTCTGCTTAGCCAATTAATATTTCTGCTTCCAGCAGATGAAGCTTGAACAAGCCAACTAAATCACGACTAGTGATGCAAATAATTTTTTCCCAATCTGTGTTGATCTTTTAATGATGACCGACACAATAAATAAGTAATGCATACCTGTCCTCCATCCAGGCAACACTATACAAGTCACCCAAGCAGGTTTCGTATTCGGGTGGAGGACTCAGATCGTCTCCTGGGCAATAGGTTGCCCAACTGCTCTCTTCTGCATTGGATGCAGTGGTTGCATATATATCCATGCCTTCAGGAAGAAGACCCTCAAAGATACTTCCAGCTTCACAAGCTTCAATGTAAAATACCTATTTAAGGGGAGAAAACAGCAAAATTGTAGTCCTTGCTTGACTAGAAAATGTTTTACTCGTCCAATGAAATTTATAATATAATTTACCAAGTGTTTATATGTCCCAGACGCGTGCTTCTTTTTCAAAGCACCTACCAGGTCATCTGCATAGAGGTAAGGCCTGGTAGGCATCCCTGACAACATATGAGAATAAAACAAATAAGCAACTTGTATAACTATTATCTCTTAGAAAACTGAAAGTGAATTCAAGCTTTAGTGATATTCAAATGAAATGACAAAGTAGGAAAGAAGACTTCTAAAAGACCACCAATTTTTGCAAATGCCAATTATCCTCCACACCTCAATAACCTCAATAAGGAAAGGGAATAACAGAAGGTATAAGGTAGCTTTGAGATAAATGACATAGTAATCCGAAAGCAAAAGGCCAAAATCAGTAAGTTCTCATGCCGACAAAGGAAAAACAAGTGCGATTCCTCTAACCACACATCACTAAAACGGAAAAAGAGATTTTTAGTGCTTTGCGTTACATGCATTTTCACAAATCAAACACACAAATGCCAATTAATAAAATAAGTGTAAACTTCTGAATTTAGAAAGTTGAAATAGGATCTGCTAGATTGAAAAGTTTATGACTATATTTGTAAAAACAACCTTTTTCGTTTTTACAATGAAAATGTGAAGCTTGATGTGCATGGTGGTTTATGTTTTTATATTACAACATAGGTCAGTAATCTATATTGCAATTTTAAACTTCTCTAATTTCCTTCTTGGCAGTGATCTCCATTCCATGTTGATACACTATGGCATCTGCCCAGAGTAATGTATTTTGAATTCTTCGAGCCATTGCTTATAAATTGTACGGGATGTAGACCTACCTCCAGATGTCTTAAAAACTGAGAGTTAAGTGTTGCATACGGCACAATGGAAGATAAGGATGCAGTTAGCTAGCCCCAGATAACTAACAAAGAGTAGTAAAATAGACTTGAGTTGCATGATGAAAATAGAGAGTTTGCAACAATAGATAATCTTGAAATTGTCCCCAAAGAAAACTTGAGACAAACAATAATAAGTATGATATTATACACTCTATAGGTAATCAAGCACAAGTTGGCTACATTAAACCATTCTAGTGCTACATCTACCAAAAGATACTAAGCATATATAGAAGGAAATACCGTCAATAAGGTTATGTGTCAAGTTCAAGCACAAAATGCACAAGGTTCATTTCATTAAAATAGATTAGTATGTATCGAAAAACATAAGCCCATAAAGGGCCACATAAAAAAGAAAAGAGTTATAGCCTATAGGATAGCTACTGACCTAGTACCCCAGGAGCACCATGATCGGAATAGAATATGAAAATATGATCATTTGGACCACTATCCACAACCTTCCCACTACCTCCAGTGAGTGCAGTTCTATTCCCGAGGATTACAGCCAAAAAGTTATTAACAGTAACATCATCTCCAACATAATCCTGTCTCAAGGAAATCAGCTCATGAGGAAGAGGAAATTCAATTTCAATACTCCACAAGCTACTTACATGCTCAGAATAAAACAAACCTTTGGGACTCCTTTATAAACATCCGCACCATGAGGGTTGTTAATAATGACTCCAGGCCTAGGATTCTCGGTATCATAAGCAATGTCATCATACATGAAGACTACAATATTTTCCTCTTTGAGACCACCTTTTTTGAGGAGTTGATATGCATGGCATACATCAGCCTAAAAAAATGTACACCCTTATATTAAAATGAAAACAGCAATAGCAATATGTAATTTTATGTAATTTTACTTCTCTGTCTTTATGAGTGGGATTCTCTGATTGAGGGTAGGCTTCCAAGTGAACATTTTGTGTTATGAGTATTTGCAGTTCCACCAAAAAGGTTAAAAGAAAAGGTCTTATTCCCATTATTTAGGTGTCCAGTACAAGAATCTTACATTTTTCAAGTATAAGGTCCAGCAGCCAGAATATTAATTGACTAATATCTTGGAACAAATGTATAGATTTCGAAAATATGGTGAAATCTGCTCGTCCAGAACTATTTTTCAGTTTGTTTTGGTTTTCTGAATTATTATTATTTTTTGTTTATTCTTCTTAGTTTATAAAAAAATTGCAAACTAATTGTCATCTCGCACTTCAACTAGGATAGCGTGTACGTTTCCGACACGTGTAGATATCGACACTCTGGTCTTTTTTCTTTATCAAAATATAAAATATTCTTAACTCAAAACTTATTATTAAATAACAAATAGATATTCATATTTAAAAGATTCTAACAAGAAAAATTAATAACAATTATCTGATTTTTTTCTGTGAAACCATGCTTATGTACATGAAGCATGGTTCAATATTATTTCTCGCTGTTCTATGCACATGATAGTGTTAACATCAAAGAAGTCCTCCACGTAAACGATTAAACAGAACAAGTCAAAGAAGAGCTAGTGAAAGATCTCTCACAAGTGTAAACATAACACCATGACAAGCAAATTACACAGTTGTACCGTTGTAAACAAATTAATTTTAGTTGAGTAACTGGAAAACAAAACAAATTATAAATTTTTCCGTGTGGGTCGGCTGAGTTCCTACATTTATTACTGACATAAACAACATATTTTGGCTTTCAAAACAAAATAAAAATAATAAAATAAAAATATATTAAATATTATGTATGATAGGGGTGAACTCAACCGCTATGGACTAAAGGAATGAAAAGAATAAAATGTTGTCAAATGGAACCCCATCTAGTTTTGTACATCAAGAAGGCTCTTATATTTCTAACTATTGTTGATTTTCATCCCTATCCTTTCCTTTCAGCAAATATTTCGGGTAAACTGAGGCTAAACTAATAGTTTTTTTTTCTTTTTTAAATCACAATCAATTTAGACTCTTCAACAAAAGAATTATAAAATTATGAAAGTACAAAGTATTTGTTCGTGTAAAGTATAATTTATTTTATTTCGCTGGCTCAATTTGAACCTCAAATCTCAAAACTAGTTCTAAATGACACTGTTTCAGCTGATGTCTCAATTCGAATTTTCAACAAGAAAATCAGAACTAAAACAAGAATCCGTCCCTATTATAGTCGAGCTCCTTGTCATCGCTCATCAATATCAAGGGAAAACTTTGAACAAAATTCAAGTTTCTTGCTGAATAAGTAAATAAAATAAATAAATAAATTGTTAGAAGGGCTAATGATCACCTGGTGTCGGTAATTCCAGTAGCCACTGGACCCAGCAAGCAGGACAGCCCATCTGGTCCCTATAGAATCTTCATCGGCACCGGAACCGCCGTTGCCCAAGATTTCAAGAGATTCCGATGGCAGTTTAATTATATTCCGACCATCGGAGATAGACGCGATCGAGAGTGCGACGAGGAAAAGTACACCGGCGGCGTAACTTATCATGATCTTCACAGGCGACGATGACTTTTTTTAATAAATATTTTTGGTGGGTAAAGAATGACGAGTTGTCGATGTATATATAGACAAAACGTAGCAAAGGGGTTTGATGCTGGGAGGGATCTCCTACGTTGGGGATATGTGCAATTCATTCCAATTAGATTTTGTTAACGAAAATTTTATGATTGGTCCTGAACGTGTTGTCTCGGTAACAAGTTGATCCCAACATTTTATTCTAGGCCCCTGTTTGGTGCACATTTTTGGAAAAAAGAATGTATTTTTACTGTTGATGTGATGAGAAATATATGGTTGAAAAAGACGAAAAAATTATTGATGTGATGAAAAATATTATTTTATTAAAAAATACGTGGTTAAAAATGAACACAAGAATGTGAATGAAAAAATAATGTGGCTTAAACAGAGACTAGGTGTAATAGATCTTTAATAATACATATTGTCCAAGTTTTGGTGAATTTTTCTCATGATCCTCATGAAAACATCTCTTTCTTCAAAATTTGATATACCCTCGAATTGAATAACAAAATCTATTTTCATAAAATTGGAAATGAAATAATCATGTGACATTTTGATGAGTATTTGTATTCTTTTAATAGTTTAGTTTATTCTAATTCTGGTAAAATCTACTCCTGTTTGACAATCATACTTTAAAATAATAATAATAATAATAATTTTTAGGAGAATATGTGGTTAAAAAGTAGGGAGAAATTTTCGATTTACGTAAAAAATATATTTTATTATGTGAATGTGTAGTTGAAAATGAGAATATGGATAAAATAGTTTGCAAAGTATGATTATCAAAAGGGGCTCAAACTACAACAATTATCAATAGAAATTTGATCGATGAAATTGAACTAAACCCGAATGAAATGCTTCAATTTTGTTTGATTTCTTTTTATAATTAAAATAATTGTAAGGCTTAAACTATTGTTTAATTCACGATCCATATTTCAAGTGATCATAAATTATTTTGAATCATTTTATTTGAAGTCATATAAATTAATGGTCGGTGTAATTGAAAATCATAAAAAATACAATTTTAAAATTAAATTGAATTTTGGTTCGATAGGTAGAAGAATCATTTGTTTCTTAATCTTGAGAACTACAATCAATTGAATTTTAACAAGAATCCCGAATAAAATTGCTCAACCATATTAAGAATCAATTGTCCGAAAGAAGGGGTGATACTCTAATGTCGAGGATTAACTTGCTCCTATAAAATGTATAGGGATTGTACATTTTTCCTTTTATTAGGGTGTCCTCAAATGAGATTTCCTCTTTCAATAAAGTCCTTATAAATTCATAAATTATTGAGGTTGGCTAAATTTTAAAGGATTTAATTGAAATTTATTAAAATCTCAGTTGCGGATGTCTAAATTTTTTTATTTTTTTAAAAGAACTTTTAGAATTTATCGAAGAGATTGTTATATGTATTTTTAAACTATCCATACGAGTCATTTAAATTTTATCTATAATTGAAATCCTTAAAAATTCATGGGCTATTGAGGATACATATTTTTTTAAAGGATTTCATTGAAATTCCTTAAAATATTAGTTGGACACATAAATTTTAATGAATTAATTTCAATTGGAATCCCTGAATTTAGAAGGACTTTTAATTAAAGAGACACCCCCCGTAATCGTTGTATGGTACGTCTTTGTCGGCAAGTGCAAATCTTCGATTGGTCATATGCAGGAATTGGCAGAATGGCAGTACAGGATTTGAGCTCGTGGATGGATTTCTTTCTGATGTGACGCGTACGGTGAGATTGGATACACTCGTATTGGTTGCTTTTCTATGTGGCCATATTGCTGGTTTGGGTCAATACACGGGACAATGAACGACAATTAACCCCTTAAATTTTAAGGGTTGTGCTATGGGCCCACAGTCACCTCCACCAATAGGGGGTATCGAGTGTCTATTATGGACACCTCTATGGGTACAAGCATTTTCCAAATTTTAATTCATTTTTTCTCTCATCTTACCAATAACACATTCTCTCACTAAAATAATATTACACGTAATTCAAAAAAAAATCATTACTTTTTAATCGTATATTTTTCAAAAAATATTATTCTAAAATCAATTTCTTTTTTCAAAAAATGAAAATCAAACAAGGACTTGCTATTTCCTAGGAGCAAAGTGCAAAACCTACTCGATGGATATGCCAATTTATCAAAATCAAATAAAATTCGATTTCGATTTGTCTTAAAACTTTAGTTCGACACAATATTACTTTAGCCTCTATTTGTATTAGTGATATTATAAGTTATGAATTCCATCAAATATATGATTAAAAAGTGCCTTTTTTTGTATAGTAAAATATATTGGCTAACTTATAATTTCAATAAAGTTAAACCAAACATAAGTTTAGCTTCTGTCTGAACTACATTATAATTTTCATTTTCATTCTTTTATTCATTTTCAACCATATGTTCTTCAATAAAATAAATTTTTCATTACATCGATAATTTTTCCATCTTTTTCAACCACGTAATTCAAAAAAAAATGCATTCTTTCCATTTTAACGTGCATCAAATAAGGGCTTAATCTAAATTTGCTCGATCGAATTATACTCTACTTTGCTAATTTATCAAAATGTTAGATTTGCTTGGCTAAAATTCACAACGAATTAAAAGAGAGTGTGTGTGAGAAACGTAACTTTGATTGTGAAATTTGATGTTTTGTCAACAATGGCTTCTAGAGTGATTGTTAAAGCTATATTATTTTAAATTATCGATCCACTAGTGGGGACAAATAAGTCATTGTCATGGTTAATAATGGAATCTTTTAGTATCTTGCAAGTCACACCAACTGGATCGCCTTAATTTTCCTTTTTGTGGTCTTCATTTGTGACCTTTTTTTTAGATCTAGACAACTTAGAATTTTTCAAGGGACACTAGTTGAAAATAGGTTATCATATTGATCATTTTTTACCAATGATTTTAGGACTTTGCTGTGATAACATAATGTTACCAAATTTTTTATCAGTCGCTACATGACAGTCCCTTATTGGGGGGCGTTCTTGCCTCTTAATAGAGGGCCGCCATGTGGCGATTCGGTCAAAAATTATGACACACATTATGGTAAAGTAGAATAATACATAATTTTAACATAACTCGGTAATTCAATTTTAAACATAACTCGGCAATTCAATTTTAACATAACTTAGCAATTCGAATACGAGAGTTTTTAAGCCAACTAGCCAAGCATATTTTGTCCATATTTGAGCTTCATTTTTAAAAAATCTATTTTTTTCAAACTCATTTTTAATTATATATCATTTCAATAAAATAACTTCACACATAAATTTATTTTTTCCAACTTTTAACCACACTGTCTACAAAAATCTTACATTACAAAATTTATTTTTCCAGAAAAATGGGGCTCAAACAAAAATTTTACTACTCAAAATAGATAATCACCTTAAAATTAATTTTGGATGAACGAGATATTTAGGCCAAAATTGATTTAATATAACTTGAAAATGGTTGAAATGCTGAAATTAAAAATTGAAGGGAAAAAAAATTAAATTTAGTTGTTCACTTGATATAGTTAGCCCTGTTTGGTATTTGATTAAAATCAAACTTTTAGTAAATTTTAATAAAAATTGATGAAATGTGTGGTTGAAGAGTTATGGTAACCATTAAATATATGGTTAAAATTGACTGTAAACTTTAATTTAAGATCATTATTTGATTTTAATCAAAACTAAACATGAGCTTAAGTTTGAATATCAATAGTCTTTAAAAGAGAGAGAGAATCTACATGTTAGCAAGTTTCGGAAATGCACGTTCGCCTTTCGGGCACATGATGTGGGACGTGGAGGAGCTAGGTCAACATCTGCTTAGCATGATGTGAGACATAATCAAACTCTTATCTCGACCAAATTTATTTTTCTGCAAGTCACCTTTTTCTACATTCCTAATTTACTTATTGTTTTAGGTAGTCTATCCCTTTATATACACGATAAAATAAAATATTTATTTAAAAGGAATATAAACTGCACCAACATCTTAAACAACAAAACTTTCTAGATTATATAACTATTTTTTATAAAGGTTGGTCGAATCAATAAATTATGACATGCAATGAGGCTCTTTTAAATTGAATTTCATTTCAATATGTACTAATTAAACATCAAACCTCAGTTATAGTAATAAGGATTGCTTTAAGCGACTAAAGTTATAAGTGATTAAGAAGTTTAAGATATGAATTTACCCACTATATTAAATCTCAAATCTGCACAAAGAAAAAAGATTGACAGTTAAATGAAATTCAAATGAACTAATGACAAATACATGCTTCAAAAATATTAAATGATCTACTGTGACATTAAATATGGAAGCAATTTAATAAAGTGACAAAAATTTTAAAACTATGGAGCTACCATTTGACAAAAAAATATATGTCTATGGGTTTTCTCGAAGAACAAGTCGACTTTATTCAGAAGGGCTCCCACAATTTTAACCCATATTCGCAAACATATAATCCAGGATGGAGACAACACCCGAATTTCAGATGGTCGGATAATCAACAAGGAAATGGTTCAAATAATGCCCAGCAGGAGAACAAACCAAGTTTGAGAGAGATGTTTTATCAATACGTGCAGAAAACAGACAAAGTATTCCAGCAGATTGATACTAATTTTCAAAATCAACGAGCATCTATCAAAAAATTGGAGACATAGATTGATCAGATAGCTCAACAACTTGTAGAACGTCCACATGGATCATTGTCAAGCAATACAATGACAAATCATAAAGAGCAAGTGATAACAATAAGAGTAGTGGAAAACAATCCATTTGGGGCTCCTGTAAAAGTTAAAGCATATGTACATCCACTTTCATTCCCCAAAAGACTTCGAAACAAGTCAATGGATGAAAATATTCATGCTATAACTACAATGAGTGGGTACAATTACCATAGATTATTGTGAAACAATTAGAAAGAAAAGATGACCAGGAAGATGTTGATGAGGAGGAGAAATCTGCATCTACCTCAATTGAGAATAACGAACGTACAGAAGCATCCACTGTCAAGGCACCAAGTCCAGTCAAAGCTTATGTACCTCTCATTCCTTTTCCTCAGAAGCTCAAGTAGAACAAACAAGACACGAGATTTGAAAAATTTCTTGATGTTCTCAAGAAGCTCCAGATCAAAATTCTGTTCATTGATGCGATATTACAAATTTCAAGCTACACAATTTTTTTGAAAGAGATGTTGACAAAGAAAAGAAAGCTTCCGGAGTTTAAAATTGTTACATTAACGGAGATAAATAGTGCAAGAGTACAAAACAAACTGTCTCCCAAGTTGAAAGATCCAAGAAGTTTTATTTTACCTATTTCAATTGAAAATTCTTGTGCCATTAATGCATCGTGTGACACAAGTGCTAGTATAAATCTTATGTCCTATTCTGTTTACAGGATATTGGGATTTAGTGAAATCAAATCAACATCAATAACGCTACAACTAGTTGATACAATAATTTCAAAGTCACGTGGCAAAGTCGAGAATGTGCTCATAAAAGCATGAAATTTAATATTTTTGGTAGACTTCATTATGCTGGACATACCAAACGATCGAGACATTCCAATTATATTGGGACGACCATTCTTATCAATGGGTCGAACCCTGATTGACATGGAGAATGGTGAGCAAATATTAAGGGTGTGGGACAAGCAAGAGATATTTAATATTTATACCCCATTTGAGAAACCTTTCAACAAAAAACATTGCTTTAAAATTGATGAAGAAGAGCCACCCGATCAACGACACTGTCAGAATATAAAATCAAATTTTGGGGACTTCTTGGTAGAGATGAAAATGAAACTATCAAAATATGGAGAACAAAAAAGGGTGCATAAATAGCACAAAGTGCAATGATGGGATAACTTGGTTCGAGCCATCATGATCAAACATGGTACAAAGTCAAGTCAACGACGTTAAAGAAGCCCAAGTTTTTTTCCTTTTTATTTATTCTATTTTTTAATTTTAAGATATGTTAGTTTATTTATAACTCATCATCCATACTCAATTTTCCCTTATGTCTTCAATATGTTAGTTGGTTATTAAATGATAGAGTTAAATAACACTTGTTCCAGTTTTTCGATTTTAACGTTTTATTTGATTTTTCGGGAACATAACTTCCGGAATATTTAAACTAATATTTACCAAGGAGCCAACGAGAGTAATATTAAAGTTAGTCATTGAATTACAAACCATATCAGGGGAGTTTTTTCTTCGCTTTCTTTCCCACCCAAAGATATGCAGATTTAGGATTAAAGACATTTAGGACAATGTTTAGTT
>CAIGRF010096585.1:0-11911 GCA_903798235.1 Fraxinus ornus
ATGCAACCGCATAGTGTTAGCAATTATCTGCCGAACAGTTTTTAATATTTTGGTTATATCTTCCACTACAGATGTCCGATTGTAGTGATTCAAGATGCGTTGGAAAGCTAATTAAAAGGGCTACAACTTTACTTCAGATATTATCTTCGAATTCGATTGTTTTCCATGTCAAAAATGGGTCTCAACACGAGGCTGAAAACCGATGTATAACTTTGCAATTGAAAATTGATGTGTGATCATACCTTGACGATATTTCATCCCTCTGATGTCTTCTTTCATCCAGTTGACTCCTAACACTCTCAAGTTTTCATCATGAGGTTCGACACAAGTTTTGTGTATTTGCACGGTTGCACCTTAGTCCTCGAACTTTCATTTCCACTTCGGTCCATTTTCACCAATTTCTTTCAAATTATGTCATCTCCATTAAATTGCCACCTAAATCAAAATATGAGATTAATGAGTACATTTTGGCTCTGATTAATCATACGAGCACATAAAATAAGGAGGCAAAAATATGCATTTTACATTCCTGTCAGTTGGTTTAATAGGAATAGTTGTTTTGTGTCTATTTTGTTTCACCACCTTAACTTTAGATTTGCATTTTTTTCACAGAATGCCAATGGGGGAGCTTGTTAGGTTTTTGATGTAATTGTCAAACCTATGAATAAAATGAACTAGATTTAATGTGTTGTAAAAGTCAAGGAGTAAGTTGCAAATATTATAAATTGAGTTGTATTAGGTATAGGGTTCGAGAATGGAAAGAAGGAAAAAAAATGGCGCCGCAATTTCGCTAGACTGTCGCCATGACTTGAGTCAAGTGGCAGAAATACAAACATGGTCTAGCCTATCGTCCGGCCTTCGCTCGAGCGACACACTGTCGCTCGCCTGTCGCCCATTCATTCCTAAACCTACAGTATAACTACCAAATATCCTCTAAACGTCTTTTCTTAAGGTTAAACTTTGAGAAAACATTGATTGCTTCATATCCTCTTCATCCATAGCTTTCAACCTTCATTATTTGTTGTGTCCAAGGCATTGAAAGCATCAAACTTACAATCCAAATACCAAACTACTACTCCCTAGACATTTGTCAGAGTGTTGAAGATCAATGGAAGGTGACTGGAGTTCCAATTGTTGGAGAATGTGGAGTTCTTCCTTGATTCACAAGAGGTAGACAAATTTATAAAGCCGGGAGTTGGTGCAGGAGAACGCAATCTAAGAGAATTTTGAAAACTGCAGCCGGGAGTTGGTGCAGGAGCACTTAATCCAGGGGGGACTGTAGGAATTGTAGTCAGGAGGTCAGAAAGAACTGGTGGTAGTCATGTCGGCGGACTGTAGGTTCATAATTTAGAGGATTGTTGACTGGGAAAGAACCCGGAGTTTTTAACTAGATGGGGTTTCTCCATGATTATTCATGGTGTTTATTTATTGTTTTCATATAACTATGACAATTCAACTTAGGAAAGTTGACTTGTTCGATTAAACATCTAGAGATAATTGATAGAAAAATTGAAATCATATTGAGTAGTTATACCCTTTTTTCTTCGATCAATTTTTGTTCCCTTGAGTTTTTTCTAGGGGTCTTATGAAGGCAACATTTTATTATTCCAAATTATTTGTACTATTTTTTTATTTATTGGCATTTTTGTCTCATCGAGTTTTTTGCCAAACAATGTTTCAATAAGATAATTAATCTTAAAGAGGGCCAAATATGAAATTAATCTTTGTACGAGAAATACTTTCCAAGACAAATTTTAAAAAGAAATGTAATGATACGGTTCGGTCCTATCTCCAATGGACAGTTGGTATGCATGTGATACGAACTGAATTTTACATGATTCATGTCGGGACTTGAACCTATATGGTGGTCATGGTAGGGGTCGTATTTTTGCAAGAAAGGTATATTTTGTATAAATAATAATATGAGTGTGTCACGTTATTTTTGAAGATTATATTTTAAAATAGTAGATTGATAAATAATGTGTGGTTAAAAAGAAAAAGTGTCATTGATGGGATAAAAATATTATTTTGTTGAAGAATGTGTGGTTGAAAATGAGTATAATAATGAGAATAAAAAATTTTAATGTGTACTAAACAAATGCTGTGCAAAATCATTGATGCTACAACGTTACTTTATGTGACATTAAGGATGTGTTTGAGACACATTATTTTGTAAGAATGCATTTTGGAATAGTAGATTGATGGAGAATGTGTGGTTAAAAAAGAAGGAAAAGTTATTGATGTGATAGAAACTATTATTTTATTAAAGAATGTGTGGTTGAAAATGTGTAGAAGAATGAAAATGAAAATTTTAATGTGGCTCAAACATGGGCTTAGTTTGGTTCTCAACTTGTACTAAGAGGGTATTTGATGTAGATTAAAATTGATAGCAAATGCGTGATTGAAAAAAAAGAAAAGAAAAATTATTGATGTGATAAAAAATATTATTTTATTAAAAAATGTGTAGTTGAAAATGAGTAGAAGAATGAAAATAAAAATAAAAATTTGTACCAAACATAGACTTATCATAATTTCTAGTAAACATGGTGTTATCAGACGGATTTAATTGAGCATATCATGCTCCTGTTTGACGGCCATTAAAATAAATATTTTGGGAAGGATAAGTTTTATAATAGTAATTTTTTTAAAAATGTGTAATTAAAAAATAGATTTTTTTTTTGTTTTTTTAAAGTTTACTTATAGAATATTTTATTGTAACAACGTGTTGTTAAAGATGAAACCGTAGAAAAAATGAGTTTTCTGGTCAAACATTTTATTTTGAACATAGAAAATGAAAATCCAATACCACCCGCCAAAGACTACTGCGCCTCAGAATCAGCTCCCGCCAAAATTACAAACCCTCAGAATCAACTCCCGCCATACCTAAAACCTTTAATTTATACATTCTTTCCTCATATTTCTCGTATCAATCTGTAATTCTTTGAGAATTTTTCTACACCGCCAATGAAGATCCGAACGATAAAGCTCCGAGAAGCACACAAGAGCGAAAATGAAGAGAGCTCCTTTTGTTCAATTTTATGGGACCGGAATGGTCAGCATATAGTCACCGCCTCGTCCTCCGATAATTCGATCTGCATTCACGACGCCCTTTTGCTTTCAAATACTCCGAAAGTTCTTCGGAATCACCAAGAAGGTGTCACTGCCTTGACAATTAGCCCTAATTCCACCTGCCTTGCTTCTGGGTCCGTTGATCACTCCGTCAAGCTCTACAAATTCCCCGGTAATTTTTCTGTTGGAATTAATTTGTTTCATTTTTTACGAAGTGTTTTGTTGGCTATTTGTTCGTTTTATTTTCTGAATTTTTCCTCGATGCAGTTCTTTGGAGTTCTAATTTAAGCTCGAAATCGCATAAAAGAGGAAAATAAAGATTCCGTGGAACAGAGAAAATATACATTATGCATTATTGGGAGACAAAATGTTGACTTTGATTGAATTTCACAAGTTGTAATAAAATTGATTTGTTTGTGTAAAATTATTTGTGGTTCTTCGACTATTAGGAGTGTTAAATTAGTATCCACCCTTGTTGAAGGAAATGACTTTAAATTTGTTTGTGCCACGTTTATGTTATGGAAACTAGAATGTTCTAATACTAATTTGTTGTGAAAAGATTAGAGATTAAGCGGAATATGAAGTAAAGATCACAAGAACAAAAGAATAAAACAATTTTGCAGAGGATGGAGATTTTATAAAAATATGGAGTAAGAATACAAAGACTGTGTTTATGTGTGTTTAACTTAAATCTAACTTCTTCTAAAATACAATGAGGAGCCAATTATATATAAGGAACAATTAGGGGACGTTCAAACCCTTATAGTAGAGTTGAAGATAAAGTAGAATGTCATAAATGGAGTCCAAAACGGAAAAGGGTAGAAAATCGTGCAAGGGCGAAACAGGGGGCAGCGCCATGGGGTCGGGCCTATTCTGCCTGCTTTTGTGCGGGTGGCACCTAGGCGCCCCCGTCTCCATCCAAAAAACCTTCCAAAGGTTTTTTTCTTCATTGCAAAGTCTTCTTCAAGTCCAACACATCCTACTTTCAATGGGTTTCCAAGTAGAATTTCAATTAGAATTTGCTAAGAAAACTTGAATATGATTTCACAATTGCATCCCAAATAGGATTCTAATTAATGTGTACTTTAATTAGAACTCTCAAATATCTTCAACAAAAAATTCGGGTCATGCTCAGATTTTAATAATCTCCACATTTACGCGAATTTCACTGCAATGAACAAAACTTCAAAAAAATTTCACCATAAGACAAATTCCACTGCAAGGAATAAATTTGAACTTTTCAATGAAAAACACAAACGAACTTCTCCATCAATAATTCCAACTAGAAATATTTTTCATCTATGCTACTTTAACTATGGGCAAAAGTGATTTAATGACCACCAAACAAGACTAAACAAGTCATGTAACAGAAGCACAATTAAATGCATCAAAAGAAGATTTTAGCTAGAATCACACCTTTAACTGCATTCAAACCATCGACAAAATTAGAAGAATTGTACCTATGTGAATTTTTATAGCCAAAATGGGTCTATTTCTAGAAATTGAATACGATGACAGTGTTGATAATGGTGGCAAGACGGATTTACCCATATTTTCAAAATTCAACTGAGATGTATTCTTAAATGAAGACCTCAAATTAGACTCCAACGATACAAAAAGTTAATTCTAAATCTACCCGAGTTCTTAAAATATGCTGATTACTCGAAGATTCTGTATCACCCTAAAAGATATATAAATGAAATTTTCTATTCAGCACGACATGGGCTTCTTTGACAACCTTCAAAACTCTACCTTTAACAATGTACTTGTACTCTTTTGAATCAAAAGTACTTAAGGAAATAAGATTTTTCTTCAGATTTGGAATGTGTTTCACTACATCAAGTGTTCTAACTGTCCCATCAAACATTTTTATTCTAACCCGACCAATACCAGCTACTCGACAAGATGTGTTATTACCTGTCATCACAACACCTTTTGGAATTTTTTCATATGTTGAAAACAATTCAGGATTGAACGGCATATGAAAAATGTAAGCTGTATTCAAAATCCAAGCCTCATCAGGTTTGGTGTTGTAGTCAAACATAAGTAAAAGCTCTCCATCACCACTAGGATTTTCTACAATACTTGCTTTTCTTGAAATTTTTTATTGTTGATTTGCAGTTCACTTGGATTTGTTTTGCAACTCATAACAATCGTTGATCAAGTGCCATTTTTAGCATTAATTACAAAATTTGAGGTTAGATTTTGACTTGTCCCTCAAATGACCACTATGAATAATGATACCATCTCCATGATTCCCAGATATTTAATCTTATATATTGGCAATTGGGTGGGTCAGGGTCAAGGCCAGGGCAACCTCCTCTGCCCCCGTCCTGTCAGGCAATTTCCCGACTCTTTACCCTTTGAAGCGGGGGTGGAGAGGGACCCTTACCCTATTTACTACCCTGTGTATTTATTTATTTATTTTTAAGTTTTTAATAATTTATTTTATTGTCCTCATTCATTAAAGTGAGATAATAATTTATTTTTTTATTTTTTAATAACTTCTACCGCTCCGTTGTTTCTCCTCCATAGTCCACATTGTGGAGATCTTGTCAAATTCCAACAACGCGTCATCCAAGTCCATTTGAGTGAGTACTGCTTGCATCTTTACCTGCCACAAAGAGAATCTTGTATTGCGATCTTACAGCGACATATCATACTTTATTGTTGCTATCACGAAAAACCTCAATCTTCCCAAGAGTTTCAACACCAAAAGCTATGATACCAATTGTTATGGAAATTGGAATGTTCTAATACTAGTTTTTTGTGAAAAGATAAGAGATTAAGTGCAATATGAAGTAAAGATCACAACAATACAAGAATAAAATAAATTTGTAGAGAATGTAAATTTTTTTATAATATGGAGAAATAATACAGAGATTATGTGTTTATGTTTTTTCTAACTTAATCTAACTTCTTTTAAAATACGATGAAGAGCCAACTATACATAAGGAATAATTAGGGAACGTTCAAACCCTCGTAGTAGAGTTGTAGATGAAGTAGAATGCCAAAAACGGAGTCCAAAAATAAAAAAGGCAAAAAAAATCTTGCAGGGGCGAAATGGGAGCGTCTCCGCCCTCCGGGCGTTTGCTATTATGCCTGATTTTGTGCGGGTGGCACTTGGGTGCCGCAACCCGGCATCTAGGCGCCGCGTCTCCATCCAAAAAACCTTCCAAAGGTGTTTTTCTTTATTCCAAAGCCTTTTTCAATTTCAACTCAAATTCCAACTCTCAATAGGCTTCCAAGTAAAACTTCAATTAGAATTTGCCAAGAAAACTTGAATAGGATTTCACAATTGTATTCAAAATAGGATTCTGATTAATTTGCATTTTAATTAGAACTTTCAATTATTCTCAACAAAGAATTCGAGTCACACCCAAACAGTTCATATCTTTATTGGGGGGTTTTTTGCTTGACGAAAAGTTGCAAAATGTCTAATAATTTGTTTCCCTAATATTAGGAAATTCATCTCCTTAAACTTCATGGCACGTTCATTGGAATTTGTTTGTTTCATTTTTTGACTAATAGGGCATGTTTGTGGGTTTTTTCTGAATTTTTTTCATTTTTATTTTTCAGAATTTTTCCTTGATACAGCTCTTTGGGGGTTGTATTTAAGCCATATTTGTGTCCATTAGAGCTTAAATAGCAGAAAATAGGAAAAAAAGATTATTTGGAACAGAGCAAAATGATTCTGCAATTAGGATATCTTGAAAAATAACTGTAACAGGGTCTGAGCTCGACAACTAGGATACCTAATGATGGCTTTGATAGAATATCAGAAATTGAAATAAAATGGATCTATCTGTGTTAAAAAAAATTTGTGGCTCTTAGACTGTATAAGGAAATGATTATTAACTTGTTTAACATTTATTTCTTCATTCAGGGTTCTTCTGCTTGTCGAAACTCTGCCAAATGACTATTAATTCGCTGCCCATAATATTGGGAAATGTATCACCTTAACTTCATGCCGCATTTATGTGTTCATTTGGGGTTTATTTATGTGATAATTTGTTATTTCTTCATTTATGGCCAGAAAATTATTTTTGCAGTTGACATATGGACTATCCTTTACTAATTTACTTTGCATATGACATTCTATCAGGGGGAGATTTTGAGACCAACATCACAAGATTTACACTGCCAATTCGTGCCCTTTCTTTCAATAAATCTGGGGCGATGTTGGCTGCTGCTGGTGATGACGAGGGCATTAAACTTGTTAACACAGTTGACGGAACAATTACAAGGGTTCTTAAAGGACATAAAGGATCAATCACCAGCTTAGCTTTTGATCCTAAAAGCGAATACTTGGCTTCCCTTGATTCTGTTGGAACAGTTATTTTTTGGGAACTTCAATCTGGAAATACAATTCATGTCCTCAAAGGCATAGCTCCTAACAATGGATCTGATATTTCAGTTATGAACATTCTTGGGTGGAGTCCTGATGGAGAGATGCTAGCTGCTCCAGGATTGAAAAATGATGTGGTGATGTATGATAGAGACACTGCTGAAAAGCTGTTTACTCTTAGAGGGGATCATTCGAAACCTATTTGCTTCTTGTCTTGGTCACCTAATGGTAAATATATGGCTACATCCAGTGTAGACAGACAGGTTCTTATATGGGATGTTGATAAGAAGCAGGATATTGAGAGGCAGAAATTTAACGATAGCGTATCTTGTATGGCGTGGAAGCCTCATGGAAATGCATTGGCAGTTATTGATGTTATGGGAAAGTATGGCTTGTGGGAATCAGTGGTGCCATCCTCAATGAAATCTCCAACAGAGGATATTCCTAGTTTATATTCAAGTGGCTTCGTCTTGTTTGACAATGAAGAACCTGGCGCATCAGGTAGTTTGAGTGATCTCAACGAAGATAGCCATGGTGAATCAGAGCCACCTAGCAGAAAAAGATTACGTAAACAGTCTATATACGATGATGATTGGGAAGATGAAATTACTGATGAGTTGGATTCTACAAGGAAGGTTGAATCTCGTAAAAAGCCTTCAAATGCTCACAAAAATGACCTTAATAATGTAAAGAACAGTGTAAGAAACACTGTAGCAGCTACAAGGCTGAAAATGCAAGAAGCTTTTCAGCCTGGAGCTACTCCTGTGCAACCTGGAAAGAGGCACTTTCTGTGCTACAATATGCTTGGAAGTATAACCACAATGGCGCATGATGGATACTCCCATATAGAGGTACACCATGTTCTCTTTTCATGATTTTTAACTGCTTCTATCTTAAAAGTCGTACATAGAATTGAATTGCAACTTAAAATCATAGATTGCTGTTAATGACCTGAGGGGAAAAAACTCATGTTAAAATATAAAGGATAAATAAGTTGTTACATTCATTTTTGGAGATTCCTTGATAAAATCTGAACAAAAAATTCTCCTAGTTAAGCACCTCACTTCCATGTTAACAAACACAATGTATGAATAAAATTGAAGAACTTAGTTCCAATCTTCATTTAGCCATTTATTTGTTTACCTAAAAACTGATAAAGGATGAAGAAATTGCTGCATTTGACATGCATTATTGCGATTTTTTGAGCCACTTTTCTACTATTAACTGCTGACTAATATGGTATATGACTCAACTGCAGATAGATTTTCATGATACGAGTACTGGTCCACGAATTCCAGCCATGACTGATTATTTTGGTTTCACAATGGCTGCTTTGAACGAGAACGGAAGTGTATTTGCCAATCCAGGAAAGGGGGAGAAGAATATGAGCACACTTATGTATCGCCCATTCAGTACCTGGGCAAATAACAGTGAGGTCAGAACTATACATCTTCTGTTTTTACTTTAGTATCTCCATAGCGAAACCACCATCACATATACGCATTTAATCACCCTGCTGAGGAAAAGTATTTAGTTCATGGCTGATATTGGTTTCCTAATCAAATCACAGTGGTCTATGCGTTTTGAAGACGAAGAAGTTAGAGCATTAGCACTTGGCAGTGCTTGGATTGCTGCTGTCACCAGCCTTAACTTTCTTCGCATCTTTACTGAGGGTGGCTTGCAGGTTTGTAAAATTAGTTATTTGAATTAATATCTTAATTAACAGATTTATCCGAAGTACCAATACTCGTACAACTTTCAATTCATTAGCACTTGTACGTAAATGCTTTGCACTTAGATTATCTAATTTGTGGATTTATATATCAAAGAGGTATGTTCTCTCTCTCGACGGGCCAGTGGTTACTGCAGTGGGCTTCAAGAATGAACTTGCAGTTGTCACACATGCCTCTCCTTCTCTTCCCACTGATGATCAGGTGTTATTAGAATTTACTTTCTGCATATCTTAAAATATGTCAATAACATATTATCAGTCAATACATCTCAAGCTAGACACAACTGAACAAACAAAGTTAATAACAAGAATATCATTCATTTCTTTCTTTGTGACCCATAAGGATACTTTTGCTGGAAACGCCATATGTAATTTCAGCTGAAACTTCTCATGGACTGGTTTACATGCTAAGTAGTGAAATTTTTTCTTTTGATTTGAACTACATTAATATCTTTTTCTCCTTGTAGATGCTTGAGTTTAGAGTGTTCAACATTCACACTGGGACTCAATCTCTTAGAGGACGATTACCATTGACTCCTGGTTCATGTTTGACATGGTTTGGTTTCAGCGAGGAAGGCTTACTAAGTTCTTTCGATACAAAGGTGCACCATCTCTGACAACATTGACATTCTATATAGGTGCTGCACGTGTATTACATTGTTGCTGATACATGCTTATGTTATGGAACTGAATATATGTAGGGGGTCTTACGGGTCTTCACAAATCAGTTCGGAGGTAGTTGGATGCCACTCTTCAGGTACTACAAGAGCCATAGTCTGCACAATATTTCAAATAGAAAAACAAAGTTCAGCTATCTAAACCTTGTCGATTTTCAGTTCTAGTAAGCTAAACAAGGCAGGGGAGAACTATTGGGCTGTTGGACTCAATGCAAACAAGTTATTTTGCATTGTTTGCAACACTCCTGAATCCTACCCACAGGTATGGTTTCTATTAACGTATGTTCTTTCTGCATTGTTATGTAAACTACTTACTCATGCTTCTATAATTCACGACTTTTGCAGGCAACTTCCAAGCCTGTCCTCACCTTGCTTGACCTTTCGTTCCCTCTTGCATCATCTGATCTTGGAGCAGATAGCCTTGAGAATGAATTTATGATGAACAACATGCATCTGAGCCAGGTGATTTTCATGTTTCTGTAGATTCGATTATTTGCAAAAACCGTACATGTTATAATCCCCCCCCCCCCGGCTCTTTTAATCGCTCCTGCATGTCACTGAAGGATTTTTTTTTTTTTTATCAATGCTGAATATTTATGATAAATACATTGCTATAAATAATGAGGAACGAAATGCTTTTGTATATCATCATTAATCAACATGTAATTATTTAAAAACACAAGTTATACAGGAAGATGATAAGGAAATATTACATGCCCAAAATAATGGAGGAATATGGTGTCTCAATCAATTAAGCCTAAATCAATCCTTAATCTTAACAAATTTGCAGATTCAGAAAAAAATAGAAGAAATGGTAGCTGCTGGTGAATCCACCACCTCACTTGACGATGAGGCTTTCAACTTGGAAGCTTCTCTCGACAGATGCATCTTGAGGCTCATTGCATCTTGCTGCAATGGTTAGTTTGTTTGTGGCGAAAAGACAAAATTACTATTATTTCTTTTCTTTTGCTCCCTTCCATGATGAAACGGTGGACAACTAATTATGCCTATCTTCTTTTATTTTTTAAAGGTGACAAGCTTGTTAGAGCCACCGAACTTGTGAAACTTCTTTCACTAGAAAAATCAGTCAAAGGTGCAATAAAGCTTGTAACAGCACTGAAACTACCAAATTTGGCGGAGCGCTTCAATAACTTACTGGAGGTGAAATTATATGAAAATTAATTTGATTCGTTCAATCTTTCCTGCTTGTTTTTAAGTTCTAATAGTTATCACTTTTCATTTCTTACAGGAAAGGTTGTATAGTGAAACTGCTGGAAAAACACCCCTCCCTCAAATGACCTCCCACTGTGATGGCACCACAAAAGCTGCTAACGCCGTTGACAAGTCTTTTACCATTACAGAAAGTAGTAAAGCATCAAATAAAGCTTCCTCTCAATCCGGAGCATTAGCAACCTCCTCTTTCTTTACAAAAAAAGGGGTAGATGAGAAACCGTTTAAAATTGAAACCGAAAAAGTTGATGAAACTCGAACAACAAAATTAGAAAAGACAGTTGATATGAAGAATGTAGGCAAATTGAAGGATGCTAATGAAGTAAAGACTGTAGAAGAGACGAAGAAGATCAAGAATGTAGATCAAGTGACATTTAATCGCCCGTCTAATCCCTTTGCAAAGTCTTCAAGCAAGCAAGAAAATACATCTTTGTTTGATTCTCTTAAGAATATGAAGAAGGCTGACATCAAAGGTAAAAGATAAGAGGATTACTGATTACGCTTTGTTAGCACATTGAAGCCAAAATAAAGTCTATCGATGTCAAATGATGTAACATATTGTGCTAGTATAGGTTTTTTCTTTTTAAACAATTTTTTTTTTCCATGTAGGTTCTACTCGCTTGTAAGAAATGAAAATTTTCCGTTTTAATCATCTCCAAAGCGGAAATTCATTGACATGATACGTTGGAATGCAAAATTATCAAATATGGGGTAGGAAACCTGTATTTAGTTTAATGCTTCAGCTAAATCCTTCAAATAATGTTCTCTCAATATTTTGATGAGAAAGATAAATTGAATTGAGTAGTCATATTTATGTTGATGTATGGGCTGTGCTAGGGGTTACACTTTTTTTGG
>CAIGRF010096601.1:1987-18067 GCA_903798235.1 Fraxinus ornus
AAATTGATAATGAGACAATCTTGCAGTGCTTTCAAAATATGAGATCACGGAGATTTCAATTATTTGAGCGTACGTTACAAAGTGAAGTTGTATTACTTATTTTTCCTTTGGTTTGTATTGGATTATATTTTCATATTATATCATTCCTACGTTTTAGTGTGTTTATATATTAATCGAACAATTTTTAATATTATTTAATTAAAAATTAATAATCAATATCGTTATTCCTGTCGTTGCAGTGAATAGTCAATGATCGTCGGCCACCCGTGCTGAACTTCATGGCTGGATTCGCCCCTGGACATAGTAGATTGTTTGTTCTGTACCTACAGAAACACTTATCCATCATTCGTTTCTATCTATTTGTGATTTAAACTGTCTATATATACTTCTTAAGCATGCTAAATGCTCCTTAATTTGTATTAAATTACTTTATGTTGGACTTTGTAAGTTTGTATTTGGGTAGTGTTTAAGACCCTTTCTCTCTTTAATATAGTTTCAGCTTATTTCAAAACAAAGTAACCTCTGAAAAAGCTCAAACATCCTCATACTCGACTGACTTTTTGGATTGAATTGGAAACAGGGAAAGTTATTCTAGAGACAATTATCCTAACAGCAGTGCTAGTTATTAGTCTTACTATATACACATTCTGGGCAGCAAAGAGAGGTGAAGATTTCATATTTCTACCAGCATTCATATTCGGATGTCTTGTTGTGCTGCTTCTGTTTATTCTGATTCAGGTAGAAAGGCTTATTCTTCGCGTTACATGACCATGGGGCTTATTCTTGAGCGTATAACAACTTAATATTACGATATTCATAGTTTTTATTTTTTCCTGCAGATCTTCTTCCCTCTTGGTAGCATCTCCACGACAATCTTCGGGGTTCTCATTTCAATCGTATTCTGTGCATACATAATTTACGACACCAATAATCTGATCAAGCGATTTTCTTATGATGAGTACATTTGGGCTTCTATTTCCCTGTATCTTGATGTCCTCAACCTCTTTCTATGTCTGTTGGATGTTATTAAAGCTAGAAATTAGGTGGGTTTTTTTTTTTTTTCAATTTTATTATTCCACTTCAATCCGAATGTATAATTTAAATCTTTTCTATTAACTGAGGCAATAAGATTGCTCATTTGTTAATGATTGCTGTCAGACTCAAAATTGTAATTGTGGAATTTCATCGATTTGAAGTTCACGACTTTGACAATAGGTGTCCTTCAAAATCTTGTTGGACTACCTAATTATATTGTACACTTATCTTCTCGATCATAGATCGAGATTAGTCCTCACAAAAATCTATGCTCATTCTGAGGATGAACCAGTGTAAATTTGTATCGATCTAGTATTATTTTGAAAATTAAATCATGTATGAGATCCTACATTAAAATATTCAATCTAATTCAATCTTAAGCCCATAAACAATCAAAGAAATTAGATCATACACATGGAATTTCTTCGCAATCTACATCGATACCTAGCATTACTCCCCATAAATAATCAAAGAAATTAGATCATACACATGGAATTTCTTCGCAATCTACATCGATACCTAGCATTACTCAAAACCAGAGCAAAAGCAAACCAGTATCTGAATCTGAACCAAATAATACATGAAATCATGTACACACCGATAACTGGCATTTTAATACAGAGTTTCGTGAGGTTGAAGCTGATGCATTTGGCTATTTTTGATCCCTTCTTTTTCTTTCAACAACAATAGAAAGAAGCCTCGAAACGCCTTGTGTCCACATCTCGTATTCTCTTTCATTCTTGCATTCGAACTCAACAATGCCACGCACTTGTGTCTTCAGTCCAAAATACCGTCTCTGCTCTCCATCCTCAAACAAGTGCCTCCCTGGCCATGCCGGTAAGTCTTCACAAACCTCCAACACCACATCTGCAATGCCAAGCACATACATTTATAAATTCAATATGTTGGATTGGTGGAGCCTATTATACTGTTTACTTCAGTATTGGGTGTTCATCTTTTTATATTAGGTTGTTCTAGCTTCCTGCGTCGTATATAATTTTTTTTTTCGCATCTGCATTTTTATTCATTTATTATTTTTTTCCTCTCGGGAATAGGATTCTGGTTTAATCCATGACATATTACGTACTATCAGCTATATATTCACAATGTACAGCCAGTACTCACTCTTCTTTTTCTTAGTTATCGTAGTTGCTGTATATTTGCTTTTCATCTTCAGCATGACCTGCAAAACATATGTTCATGGGATTTTTTCGAGATGACCAAAGTTGGATTTGAATGTTTGCGAGTATAAATACGATTGGTTGAAACTCACATTTCCAGTTCGATGAATATATATGGATACAACTTTCCAGTGAAGACTGCCTGCAGCATTACAGTGGTATCAATATCTATTCAACTGAGAATTTCTTTTTAATCCTCAGAAGATTTCGAGAATACGAGGTTACCTTTTCGTGTTCTTTTGAGAAGTTCGCTACCACGAGCAAGCAGTTCTTCATTGCAAGCAGCCAGAAAATTCTCTTCAGGAACTAATTCCTCAGAATTGTTACTGCTGCTATCATGTGTCTTACCCAAGGAAAGTCCTCTGTCTACTGGAATAACTGCTGCAACATTCCACACTTCCTTCAGGGCTCTTGCCTTCAAGGTAGCTACTCCGCGCAGTGCTGTAAAATCGAGATGCAGCTTAATTTTCATTGCATATATTGCTAGATGATTTAGTGAAACTGGATTGTTCCTCACCTGTGGCCGCAGCAGCAGTAAGTGTTGATATATCCCCGTGCTTACGGACATTGACAGCGGAGCTAATGGCAGACATGAGGTTGTTGTAATCAGCTCCCATAGCTTCTGCAGCCTCCACGCATTGCGCAGCCACCAAACTAGCGGCTGAAACCACAGCCATATCGGTTTTAGCAATCTTCTCATCCTTACATTTGGAAGATGTAGTTGCTGTGGCTGCTGCTATTGCAGCCACTGCTGCGGCTACCCCGGCTATTGAAACAGCCGCGTGGAGCTGAGCATTTTGGGCCCTCGTCTCTTCTTTCTTCTTCTCCCGCCTCTCCTTTAACCACCTTCCGACTGTCTTGGTGCGAGGAGTGCTAGGGCCACCAGCTGCGGCGCCACTATAGCCACTCTGTGTTCCAGTGAATAAGGGTTGTATTGTGTTGTTTGCACGTAAATACTGAAAACGTCATTTCAACCCAATTAACAATAAGCATGCATCAATATATTATAAATACAACGATTGTAATAGAATTTGGCTAGTGAAATTAGCAGAAGCATGAAACTAACAGTAGTTTAAGTATGCTAGACTAGATAGTATTGAACCAAACTAAAGAGGCATGTTTAGTCGAAGGTGACGTGTCATAAATTTACTTCCAATGGATGTGAGTTAGTGGGTCAATTACGTCAAGCTGTTTGTAGAGAGGCTCAAAACGGACAGCTTAAAAATTTGGATCAACCTTGTTTAGTGACAGATTTTTCTATGGCCGGTAAGCCTGTCTCAGGGTGGATCGACGGAGATGCGAGCAAAGGCCAAATGCCTTGTTCTTTAACTGCAGGCCATACTGCCAAGCTTTGCACAGCCCACCTTCCTAGGCAGGAGGGCTCATAGTCCAGCACAGTGCTGGGCTTTTTTTTACTATGGGGAACAATCTGAGAAAAGATATTCAGATACTATAAAGAAAATCACAGAAAAAGAAAAAGTAAGAAAAGATTGATTTAGAAGGCAATGCTGCTGCTTATGTTTTTCATGGAAGGAGTAAAGCCAAACAACTTAACATCAGAATATTGTTCAGTGAGAATCCTTTTTTCCCCATATGTACACTCAAGCTATTGCTTCAGAACTGATCAGAATTCTGTGTTTAAATGGTCAAATAAGAGAGCTCTTGGATGGAACCAACTACAGCCATTTATTCAGTCATTTACTGCCTTTCTTGTATGAATCAACTTTTACTTTAATTTTCTTGGCGCAAACACCAAATTCATCTTATGATGCAGTTTCATAATGAGGATAAATCTTTCTTAGGTTTTATACTCGAAGTGTGGGCGTTAGAATCTTGAGCAGACCTTTATGAGAGGATCGGGAATAACGTAACTCTATGGTGTACGAGTTACCATGTCGACCCAGTAAAAATAGAAGAAAGAAACAACATAGTGAGGCTAAAGTCTTTATCTTTTCAATTTCTGCACTTGGTTTCAAGGATTAGTCCTTTTTTTTCCTGGAGTAAAAACTAAATATACTTATTCTTTTACATGTGAGAGGATCGGGAATAACGTAAATCTATGGTGTACAAGTTACCATGTTGACCCAGTAAAAATAGAAGAAAGAAACAACATAGTGAGGCTAAAGTCTTTATCTTTTCAATTTCTGCACTTGGTTTCAAGGATTAGTCCTTTTTTCCTGGAGTAAAAACTGATTATACTTATCCTTTTACATGTGAAAATCAAACTGAAGAAACGTTTAGGAAAGTCAAAAGGTGACTGATCAGACGGCTAAAGCATTCTTATAAAGAAACAAAAGTTAATATCGAAAGTGACAAAAGCATTCTTTGTCTAGCACTTTTCTGCAAATTTACTTGTGAAAGCTGAAATTTAATGGCTGCCATTTTGTATAAATCTTTATGCTTTTTATCTTCTAAGAAGACCCCATCATTGACTAATCATCATTGGAATAGTTTCTTGTGAAGATCAGGGAAAAAAAAATTTAAAGAGTTAACAAAATCTCCCCACAGAATCCAAGATATTATTGAAAACACGAACATAACAAATAAAAATTGAAGGTATTAGGGATTAAGTTTTAATCCCTTCTTACTAGATCAATAATAAATGAAAAATAAGCCGCTACTTTTGAAGAATTTACTTTAATAGTGAAGAAAGGCACAATGTTTCTTCACACGAACTCAATAATAGGCCATATAAAACCTATATACCATAGGAATATACTGCGACTTAATGCATGTACGAAATACCCAATATGCTCACACAATAAGATACATATACTCTGGAAAATATTAAGTCGTGGTGCCATTGATGAGGTAAATTTTACACTGATTAAACTTCATAGTCCAACAAAAAAGAGTTAAGATAAATTAAGAAGAAGAAAGTACCTTGACAACATCCTCAAACTCCTCAGATGGAGAAATTGGAGGGCTGTCTGTTTCTTCTGTCAAACAGCCATTCAGAGGCCCACTGCTATGAGACAGTCTTCCAGATGTTAGTGGTGATATTTCCTGCACTTTCCATAACAAAATTTAAATCCCATAAACATTTCACCATTTCTTGAGAATCCCTTTTGTAAACAAGAAAGATCATGCACCTATATTCGAGTTCATTGTATTGTACTGGACAACATTTGACACTAACTTTAGTTTATTTTTTTCTTTAATATTGTCTAATACCGTTGAGTCGAGCCTAGCACGAAGGACTTACCGACTGAGACATGATGCGTTCGAGGACTAGTTGAGAAGTTGTCGAAGAAGCGAAAGAGAATGTGTTTCCCGAAAGCTTGGCAGATTCCTCTTCTTCCCCGGAAATATTTTCCGGTATGGCTAGATGAGCATTGCTAGCCAATGCTGCATTTTTTGGTAGTGACATTAAAGGAGTTAAAGGAGCTAAAGCCTTGGACACTTGCAAGGCTGAGGCACTCCATGATCTTGAGAGAAATTCCATGGGCACTCTTGGGCTTTCCGGTAGCTGAATTTGGCTGCCGGTGGAGTTCTTCTCGGCCCATAACAAGTCCATTGTGTTGTGCATATCAAAAATGTAAAGTGGTATGGTGTATTGATAGAACTGATAGGTTCAGTTCTTTTTATAGAGTGGCTTAGCACCTTGTGAACTCTTTGGTCAATAGATTCAAAAGGTTTTTGCTGCGGGTCAATAAGGTTTCTTTGATGATGTGGATAGCACATTTGGGCCTTGAAAGTGCAACTATCAAATTTTTTGTACGAGTTACTTCTCTTATTATTTCTTTTTATCAATCGATTAAAACGACTAGAAACCAAAATGCTGAAAAAAAGATGAGTTAAATTATGGGAAGTCGTAAAATCCCATGAGTGATTTGCCCAAGAATTTTGTCTGTTCTTTTTTAAGGAAAAGGATTTGACAATAATGATTTGCTAAATCTTACTTCTTTAACCACCATTCGATTTAACTACCAACCCTCAAAGCAAGGTTCAGTTTAAAATTTAAATCTCCTTTTTTGTCCATTTTCTATTTTCCTTTTTAGGCATATGTTCTTGACAATTAATCATTCACAAATCACAATCATGACCTGACCTATATATGAATCACACGTACACAAAATTTAGTGTTCATGAGTAAATTAGATCCACAAGCAGTACATTTTAGTCATCTTTATTTATTTATATTATCTCTTCAACATGTAGTTTTATGTGCAAACTAGTAACAAATGGATGACCGCAAAATTTGAAGGATTAATCAATGTGTACATGAGAGGGGCTTGGTGTACATGGTAGAACCCCTACTGAACACACACAAACAGAGGTGGGATGGGTATTTCTGGGGTGATTTTTTAATGAAGCGGGTCCCATGTGTGAGAGACCGCCTTTTACAGGCCTGGCAGAGGAGCTTAATACATGTGTACATAGATGTACATATAGTGGTTCACATAATGTGAGTTGGGTACGGCCCACGATACTGTAGCATGATCACCACCCCACTCACATTATGTTAACCCCTATGTACACATAGCATGACTCAAATTTGAATTCATTGAACTCCACACATTAAGCTCGACCAATCAACACCTAGACTGCCAGGAAAATTGACAAAGAATGGTACTGTTTCCACTTGTACATCCATGTCTCAAGAATGGGCAACATCACAACCCGACCAACTCTGTTTTGACCCCAAAAAATTTTCCAAACAAACACTGGAAATCTCTGTACCAATTCCCAACTTCTGTATTCAAGGCGTGCCTGAAGACGTCATCATACCCACCCCACCCAAGTCCTTTAGATTCTGCCTCTCGAAACTCAAAGTTTCTTCCCCAAATTAGCTGAAGAAAGCTTTTGGCATTACAGAAGAATAGAAAGGATTGGTTTTTTCTCTAGTCTTTTACCTGCGAGAAGAGAATATAACTTGTGATCAGCATAAAGAGACAGCTTTATTCCCTCTTGCTTCATAATCTTAAATCATCAACTTGTCATCTCCTTTTCAGTTGTTTTTGCATTCAAATTCACTTTCTTCATTACTATTTCAAAACATTCCGTCTTTTTCTGCCTTCAATTTTTTCCATATACAAAAAGAATGCCATTCCATACACAAAAAGAAGAATCTACTTCAACCGATAAAACAAGGGAATGAAATACCGTTTGCGGACATTTATGAATATATTTAGCATTTTCATACTGAAATTAAACAACTACGACTTTAGTTTCTGTTGCTAATACCCTTAACAATCTGTAACACAAGATTCATTAACACAGTAACACTCGTATTTGTAAAATATGAGAGATGGAGGCACTTAACCTTCAGAGACGCTAGCTGAAATCCTCTTGATTCATTTCTTTTTTTTGGACCAATAAATTCTATATAAAAATTATATTTTGTAACGCGGCTTAAACTCTAGCATAGTGGCATTTTTGTTAAATTTGCACTTCGATCTTAAGCACTCGTTCTGAAGCATTATCTGGATAACCCCCACTTGTCAAATATATATATCTTGCTATCAAATTCAAATTTCAACTGATAACCATGAATAATTTTAAGGCACAAAAACCTTGCAATGTGATATTTGGGAATTTGATACCTCATTCTGAAATTTCAGTCCTCCGTACTTTTCCTGGGATTCCCATTTTATTGCTTGTAGTTAGTTTTACTGTTTTCATTCTGAATTTCAGAATAATTTCAATAACAACTAGAATATAAAAGCCACTGGGAACGGGTAAACCTATATGAACTGTTGAAGCTGGATAGAGATTTTTTAGAAAAAAAAAACAAAAAATTGTATGCATAACACGTGCAAATCAACAGGTAAACAGAAGCATGGAAGAAAACATCTCCATACTTGGATTTCCTGGAAAAACCAAGTGTCAGAACAATAGGATTTACTGGTTTAGGGAGAGAGACAGATAGAATAGTCATTTGACAACACTTGAATTGGATCATGTAGCTATAGCCATAATGAACTGTCATAAACTCATTGTGTGGATGTATCCATGAATAAACTTGGTAAGAGTCCAAACTTGCATCCTTTGGCATTGTTTAAAGGACTGAATTATAGTATTAGATTTTCAAATTTAACGTCAAAGATCCTGAGTACACCAGTTTAGGGAGTTTAGGGCACAGAACAATAGAGGTGATCTAAGTATTATAATGAGCTATAAAGAACGATCAAGGAAACAAGTTGTAGTTATTTGATAATTGTTATGTGAAACCTGGATATCTTACGATATTTGATTAATGGCTCACACAATAAATCCAGTTCGTAACAAAAGTGGTTCTGCCAATAGTAGTCTATGAGATTGGTTCATAAAAAATTAAATGAAGTAGCCATGAGGAAATGGACTCTCGCTCTTGCCTCAAGTCAAAGTCCACCTCGAGAGTCTCTCACATAACTACGAAATTTGAAAGGTAATGCAAGTGAAAAATAATTAGGAAACAACAGGTGAAACAAAGGAGCATTACCGACCTCTATCTGTTTGGCTGCAAACCGCTGCTACCATAATACTGCTTTGTAGTCTCTCTTGAAAATTCAGCAAAGGTCATTCCATCCTTCAGCCGTGAATGTAGTGGTGGAACTAACTGATGGATTTTTTGAGTCAATCCATTTGAATCCTTCCCAGCACCATGCGTTCCCTCACGATATGACTCAGAATCCTGACTGCTTGAAGCTAACCGTTCCATTGGATAATCTGAAAGATGAAAAGTCCTGCTCCATGCCGGCTGTAAAAAAACAACAAAAGTCTCCCTGCTCAAGTTCTCCGTCTTTCTCGGTCTGCAAACACAATGAAGTGTGGCCCGTAGCTTCCCCTTTGAAAGCACATCCGCAGATTCCCCCACCTGAACAATAAGGCTCTCCGTGGACGCCTTCACCATAAGCACACGATTTTTTTCAGGATCCAATATTTGTAAATATGTATGATCACTTGGATACTCGCCTTCTAGCTCAAAATTTGCATTAGACAAAATAAACATCGGGGCTGTCAGAATTGTAAATATTCCATAGTCATAATGCCACTGCTGCCACAAATCCAAATTCTTCTCATCACATACCTTAACTTCATTACCCAAATTAACTTGGCTAATTCTCCGTCCTTTCCTTTTGGCCGCTTCTTTTATAATGAAATTATCTATACGTGAATGATAATGTATCAAACGCCCTTTAGCTGTCCCAGACTGCAATAAGCTCTGTTCTAGCTCATGGCCACCAATTACTCTATCACAAATTCGAGCAAGACAAAGCCCTAACTCCATCATACAAAACCCTAGCTCCTTAAACACTCTTCCTAGATTCTTAAATTCCTCATCCTCAAACTCCCCTTCCATTTTCTTATTATTAACTCCATCATTAGTTCTTTGCTCATACTTCATTTGCATTGCAAATGACGACACGATTCTATCCAGGTCCTTCAACGGCAAATCACTCCCCAAACTGTGCTCCTATTTACTTATAAAAACGAAATATAAAACATATAATTGAAATAACAAATATTACTAAATCATTAAATTCTACTTGAACTAATCGAAAGGAAGTTCTTTAATTTTTACCTTGAGGATGAGTTTTCGGTTATCGTTATTGAGAAGAGAGAGTTTTCGAGCTAAAGGAAGGAGAGCTTGCCGGAGAATGGAAGCTTTGGGAACGCCGACAATCGATAGCAGGCCGGGTCCGGTCGGGCCTAAATTTTGCATAACTATTTCAGAAACTGTTTCCAGTCGCCTGATTTCCTCCGGCGACTGTTGTGATTTGTTGGAAGACAATAGTATAAGATCAGAATATTGGAGTTCGTAGAGTTGAAAATTTTCTGGTTTTCCTTCCATTTCACGGTTCAATTTTCAGGCGGACTTCGGGATTTGAAGGCAAGTCATTTTTATTTTCTTGTGAGAATTACGGTGTAGTATAACCTCAACAAATCCTATGGATGCTGTTCAACCCGATATTCGTGGGCCAATTCGAATGGGGCGAAAATTATCTGCCTAATCGGGTAAATGGGATGGGGACAAGACGATGATCATTACCTCGAAGTGGGTATGAGACGGCAAACATAATCCCCGTCCCGTCCCGTCCCGTCGCAATCCATTACAAACCCTCATACAAAAATAGAGAAAACATGAAAAATGTTTACCTCGAAAACTAACCGGGTCGTGGTCAACATATTCCAACTCTTCTCATATTCACATGTATATTACCTATATACTTGAACGCCATATCAAACTATACGTGATTATAGCTCCGATGGTTTGCGACATTCACGGAGATTGACACTCAAATCAAATGGCAAAAAGTATATTTGAATTTAAAAGAAACACAATGTACGAAAATAATGGCAATTGGCAGCCAAGTTAGAGAAGAAAATACCAATTTGAAATACAAAAATGTCATTCAAAGTTTCATTATCTTTGAAAAACACCGTAAGCTTTTATATTAAAAGAAAGAAGTGATATACATAGTCCAAAAATACTATTATGTACAAAAATATGCCCCAAGTTTCTTTTGACCAATACATTGAGAAGTTGAAAATAGTTCAGATGGTTTTCCATTTCTACTTTTCCATGAACAAGTAATCCATGTGAATGAATCTCAACAAGCATCAGTAGTCATCTGCCTATCTAAGTTGACATTACCTACTGCAAAAGACACTACATTTCAGACAGCTATGCCTGGACAAGTCTGCACGTGGGGCGACAAAGATTCGTGCTCGTGTTAGCTATCGGTACGAGGTAATTAGTGAACATTAATGTTCTAATCACACTATTCTCCTTGAAACTCTTTGCAAGCCAAATAGCAGTTTCTCTTGGAGAAACCTTTTCAGGTCTAAATGGTTTCAGTAACACTGTGAGCTAATGGAAGTGTCCTTGCTGCAATATTTGTGCACTAAACTAGAGCAATCCTTCAAGGGCTTCTGCACGCTGCTGGTAAGATGAGGGGTGAAATTTATGATCCCGTGAATCTGATGATGAAACCTTCTCCTGCTGTTTGGATTGTTCTCTGAAAACTCGCTTCCAATACATGGAACTCTACGAGCAGTGCTGGCAAGCATCTGGACCGTACATTTGTCTTTTGTGATTGAACGATCTCCACTATAAGATGAGATAGAAGAACACTGAGCATGTATTGATGAAATATCCCGGATGGAAAACAATGGATCTTTGGAAGATGCTAGAGCAGACTCGATCATCTTGTCAATTCGAGGAGCATTGACAAATACAACAGGTGACTCCAAACCACGGAGAAGACCAATACTCGTGACATGACAGCTCTGGTAGACAGTGGAAGCGACGCTCTTCATGTTGATTGTGAAGGTTTCTGACAGAAATATGTGAGATTGGAAGCTGCACGCGCATGCAAAACAGTGTTGAGTTTATTACATAAGCCTATCAAACTACTTGAATTTTGGACACCGTCTTGCCACAGTTTTTTGTTCAAGAAATACCAATTCTACTAAATAAAATTATATCATTGAATGAGCTGAAAACAAACAAACCAGTTCACAGGTTGATCCAGAGTTGGATATCTTTGATGGAGTTGTTTGTCTCTTCAGATTCGCAGAACCCTTTTCTAAAATCACTTGTGGAGTTCTCTGTTCTCAAATCACTTGATAATTTTTGTAGCTGACTTTTTCAAACCTGAACTTCACCAACACTACCAACGGTGAGTTCTGAAATCTTTTTACTCAACGGCTTGAAAAGTTTTGTACTTTTCGAGAAGAATATAAAGAGTCCAGATATTCTAGGATTCAAGGCCCGTTTGTTACCAAATGAGAGTCTTTCCTTTGTTTTCTCTATGTTAGTTGTTGACCCCAAAAAATGGTCCAACAGAAATAGGTGGTTCCGAGTGTCTTCTGCCTTGTAATGCCTTTTAACAAGATTATAGAGGGGGGTTCGCTAAAGCCAGCCTTTCAAGTAGAGAGAGAATTCCGAATTACTTTGAATGTATGAATTTTTCATTACCCTCAAATGGAGCTAAGTGTGTGTTTTTATAGTGAGATACAATTGGTATAGACCGTTAGATAGAGAACCATGTGGCCTCATCTGCTTGACTACTACATCACATCCTAACCACCTATCAATCATGCCATAAATGTCAAGACCTTCTAATATTGCCTTTTTCACTCGTGATGGGACAGTATGGGTAGAGGCAGCGTTGACAGTGTGTCGTCCCATCAATCCCTTCTTGTGCTTCGACTCATACGGGTTAGGCTCTCCTGCAGGAGGCTCGGCTAGATATTTTGCATGTGGGGTCAGATGAACATGCAGCTGTTAAACGCAGCATCGGGTCGGCCGACCTCCGTGCTTCGTGTGAGTTCGGTTTCCCTCCACGTGGTTTGTTTATTTTACGATTATTTATATGAGTAACATCAGTCCCCCTAAGTCCAGGTACGATTATTTATGTAGTTCATGGACTTCTGTAGTGTATTGGACAATGGGGTCAAAATCCGTGCGTTAATTCGGGACATGGAGGGTGTGCTTCAGAGGATACGTGACCTTAAGTGAGTATCATCGCCGAGGCGAAGCCTTGACAGTTGGGACGACCCGAAACGACAGAGGCGAGGCCTTAATTTCTAGACGACTTATGGTGTCGTCCCCTCCACTCGCAATTTCGCAGGTTTCCAATATGGGACAGCTGGATATCCTGCCTATTTTCGAGACTAGGGCAACGTGCGAATTTAATGCGCAATGATGATGTCGGCGCACTCATGCCCATGTACACTCGTATTATGAGTACGTGCTAGGCACGGATCCATCAGGGCCTTTGATTCGAAATGAAATAGGCGCCCTTTCGATTTTGACGCGGGCGATGGGATTGCAGATGCATGGTCCAGATTGTTTTCTATGGGACATCCAACGATGGGGATTCCTTTGTGAAGCCTATATAAGGCATTGGGATCCCAAGTTTTTCTCTTTTCACTCTTCAAATTTTTAGCGATTTCAAGTTCTTGGAGTTCTTTCTGTCCGAACCCAATATTTCTCGTGATAGCCGGTGATTGGACCTTGTCCTCTCGTTTTATACCTTCAGGGTTTGGGTTTCTAGATTTTGCGTAAGTATCTTTCTTTATTAGGCTGATTTTCGATCTTTTTTCTCATTTTTGATGGCTTCTTCTTCGAGAAAGGGGATATCCGGGGGGTCTTCTGGGGTAGACATGGCCATCATTTGTGTGGAAGCTGGGATCCCTCCAGTTATTCCCGCTTAGAGGATCATGGAGGCAATAGGGGGACCCCATAGCTCGTGGATGATGCAGGAGGGGCCTATAGATTATAGCATTAGGTGGGGAGCCTCCTTGTGGCCTACGGATATAAAAGAGGGCGAGCTTGATGGATTTAGGGAGTCGTATAGAATTGCAGATGATATCGAATTGCTATTGCCGACCCAGGAGGAAAGAGCCTATTTTCCCCGGCAGGGTTGTGTGGAAGTGAGCGAGTCGATACTAGCAGGGGGGTTAAGGATATCCCTACACCAGTTCTTTAGGTTTATCCTTAAACACTATAACCTTGCCTCCACTCAGTTAGTTCCAAATGCTCGGAGCCAGTTAGCGGGGGTTTTTCTCCTTTGGAAAGAGGTTACCCTTGGTGGGGATATGCCTCCCCACGTATTTCAAACCTTATTTCAACCTCGAGCCTCTAGCGAGGGGGTCGATTGTAAGGGGTGATACTGCATCAATCCTTGAGGATCACATTCCCCTTTCGTCTGGGGGACCCCAACCTCTATTAAAAATTGGAAATCATCTTGGTTTTGGGTTAGGGGTCGCTGGCAGACTGTGGAAGGGGATGTGGTCCCGGAGATAACAATGCCGACCTAATATCACGAGTACAGTGAGTCGAGTTCCTTTTGTTTTCTTTTTTATTGTGACTATCTTATCTCATACTGGTTCGGACTAACGTGGAGTTCGCACAGCTGCAGTTGAATGGTTTCGGCTCGAGCCAACTGAGTGGGACGTAGTAATGGCAATCAACGAACTCCCTATCGAACGGAGAAGCTTTAAGAATTTGATTGCTAAGAGAAGTTTCTTCGTTATTCATTCCTTAATGGCATCTAAAGGTAACGTTATCGACCCGTTTTTACTCTGCTTTCCTATCGTCACTGTTCGTCTAATCTTTTGCGGTGCCCCCTTGTAGGTCAGCACGATAATAAGGAGCGCATGAAGCCCACTTTGTTCGACCTGAGGAGGTTAAGAGAGGCCCAGAGAAAGAAGTCTTTAACTAAAGGCTCGTCCTCCTACAAGACTCAGAGGGACGATCTGACCCGCCTGTCCAAGATAAATCTGCCACCTCCTTCCTCCAAGGCTAATGAGAAAGAACAAGGGGAGGGACAAGAGGGGAAAGAAGTGCCCGTGGATAAGCCCCCTAAGAGAAAATTGATTCTCACTAAGAACGTCGGTCCTTCACCTCAGCCCAAACGTCAAGCTACTTTGGGAAAATCGTTGAAGAAGCCGATGGTAGTTGAGCCCATCTCCTCGTTTAAAGCAACGGAGGGCGAAGAAGTGGCGGAGGAAAGAACCTTTCTTCAAAGAAAGAAGAAAACGAGACCCACTGGTTCGAACGCTCTGAGTGAGGGGAAGGCACAAAACTTCTTGGAGGGGCGGACTGATGAGATCGCCTCCGCGGTCTGGAGATGCTTCCGGTGGAGGCCCAAGGGGTGGCTGGCCTAAGCCACAAATATTGGATGGATAAGTACTCTACTTATACCGAGTCTTATGATATAACGGACCTGATGGAGGCCGGTCTTGCCATGCGGGCTCGTTCCCAAAACTTCTTTATTACTGCCCAAATGGAGGCGAGGCGTGGCGAGGCGAATGCGGAAGGTTGTCAATGACTACTCTCAGCGAGCTCAAAATGCGGAGTTCTCTGTCATTAAATCCAATGCCGAGGCCTCTGTAGCCAAAAAGGCTGCTGAAGCCTCCAAGTTAAAGCTTGCAGAGGCCGAATCCAAGGCTGAAGCGCTCTTAAAGGAAAATGGGGAGTTGAAGGATGAGGTTCACCAGTGCCGGGCCGATGTGAATGCCCTTCAGAAGATTGCTTCGTCAGCCTTAGAGTGGCCAATAAGGAAAAGAGGGAAATGAATGCTCGTATTGAGGAGCTTCAATCCGAGGTAGTGGCTTTTGATGGGAGAGTAAAAAGAGTAGAAGAGGCGACAGTTCACAATTATGTGGCTCACTTTCACGAGACTGTCGAGTATGATAGCTTAGAAATTCACTGGCGGAGGGTCGCTTATGAAGAAGTCTTTGCCAGGATGGCGGAAGTGCACCCCCCCAACTGCACTTGTCTTCCTTAAAGAGCGAGTTCATGCCGGAAGAGCCCTCAACTCCAGCACCAGAAGGGGATGAGGCGGAGGAGGTGATCATTTTGGAAGTGTCTGCGAAGGAAGATACTGTGTGTGTAGATTAGGCTTTTTGTAATAATCAGGTTTTCCCTTTTTTGTAACTTTTTCGGTGATAGTACAAATTGATTCCCTTCTGTAATCCCTACAGTTTTGAAGATATTTTTAAGATTTTTGTTTACCTTCTCTGCTTTTTGGCAACTAATCGAAGGACGCGACGGTTGTATTAGGGGTTCATAAATTTGTCATCCTTAACCAACTAATTTATGAACGCCATGTTTAATAATTTGAAGACATGGGCTCGCCATTTCTTATCAGTTGATGATGTATGAGCAGGTCATAATTAACCAACTAATTTATGAGCTCGTCATAATCAATAATTTGAGGATACGTGCTCACCATATTTTACCCGTTGATGAAAGATGTATGAGCATGTCATACTTAACCAATTAATTTATGAGCTCGCCATAATTAATAATTTGAAGATATGGGCTCGCCATAGTTTATCCATTGATGAAGATGTATGAGACTGACATACTTAATCAATTAAATTATGAACTTGTCTTAATTAATAATTTGAAGATAGGGGGAGG
>CAIGRF010096631.1:0-10902 GCA_903798235.1 Fraxinus ornus
CATTTCGAGTTTGATCTTCTATTGTTAAAATTAGATGTTTGATCTTGATTTTTAGTTTGGTTTTTTGTTGATCGTTCCTTATCGTACAATTTTGCTAATATATATTGTCAGCACCTGAACATGTTTTTCTTATGTTATCAAGCTTCTTCCATGTTCAAATTCGAGATATTATTGACTAGTAATCTATCTACATTGTTGGAATTAGCTTGTGTGGACAAGAGTGTGCCCGATTCTATTGTCAACGTTAACAACACAAAAAACAAGGTCAACAGATTGGTACCGTCCGTGAAAAACGTTTGCTAGAAAATAGTTGGGGATCCCCTTAAAAATAATTTGTTCTTGAAAAAGAACAAGTGGAAAGCCACATAAGTTAGAAAAAAATCTGATAATTTAGCTAAGGAAAAATGAGTTCAGATTTCCTAGGAGGATGAAAAAACTCTAATGAAAAGGTTTCACAAGCAGCAGCCCAAGTGGGCCGGCACCGACCTCATCACCATCATAGGCGCGATGGGATGAGGGTAGCTGCTCAACTTACTTAGAAGATAGCAACCATGGCAGCTAACATGAGAAATATCACACATCAAAACATGGCTTTACAGGAACTCCTTATGCAAATGCAAGGCCAAAGAGGTCATCCAATTCTCCCTTTTACACCGCAAGAATACTATTCGCGTGAGGATGAAGTTCAAAACCATAGGGCCCCATTCCCCGACAGGCTAGAGAAGTTAGCCCCCTTGAAAGGAAGTGGAGTTGATATATCCTCAAACTATGTTTCTAGCCGACCCACCGAGGCCCAGGCTGACATGGAGAATAATTTCTCTCACGAATACAAGCTAGAACATATGCCGCAAAGGTTTGTTACTGCGTTTGATAGAATCAATCATGTGGGAACCAGGCACAGGCCATCTCAGCCACCTCCTACGCCTAGAAATAGGCCACAACCACCGCCCCCTATGGCCCGACAACGGGAGAAGAGGCAAGGGCATGCCCCTCGTGCTGTCCCGCCTAGAAATATGTACCACAGCAAGGAGAAACAGTGAGGAATAAAGTAGGCCCATTTTATCCTCCACACATATATCAGGATGATGAAGAGAGTACTCAGATAAACCCTAAATATCTTGTGACCTTGATGACGATGACGAAAATTTACCTTTTTCACAAGAACTGAGAAATTCTAATGTCTCGAGTCACTGTGTTCCACTAAAGATACAAAATTATGATGGAAGAGGCGACCTGACTAAGCACTTGAACAGTTAAAAAACACACATGAGCCTGAGAGGCACCACATCTACCATCAAATGCAGGGCTTTCCATCTGACTTTAAGCGAAGCGACAGAATTTTGGTACAGTAGGTAACCCCTGGGAAGTATTAGGAATTGTAAGCAGAGTGGCATTAATTTGGTACAATAGGTTACTCCTAGGGAGTATCAGGAGCTAGCTAGAAATTAAAAATATGTTCCTAAAATGATTTGTTGTAAGTAAGGAAAGAGAGGCTCATATCTAATGTTTCTAGGACATGAGGCAACAACCCAGGGACAAGTTGAAGAGTTTTTTTTAGCTCATTTTACTAATTAGAAGACATATTACTTGCAAGTTATTGACCGGAGGCATTGTCTGCACTACAGGCCCGACTACATATGAACACCCTCATCTGGAGGGATGTACAGAATCAGGACCTCACCATCTACGACGTTCATGTAAAAATGATGAGACGTGAGATCATTAAGAGAAGTTGATTGATTACCGAAGTAGAGCTAGCAGGGGTCTTCTATCCTACAGAGACAACGGGGAAGATGACCCACCTCTCACGTTATGGACTACCAATGGAACAAGGCTAATAATGAAATTATTCCTAATTCTGTGCAAACACTTGCCTTAGTCACATCAAACATAGTACCCACACTAGATTATGAGGATATAACCCCCAGAAACCAATATAAAGTAAATGGGTTCGTACAACGACCCCCCCAAAGAGGAAGAGGTTGAGGGCGGGGCATCAAGACTAGAAATAGGCCAAACACCCCCCAATATTGTAATTATTATCATTCTTTCCATCATGACACAGCATACTGTAGAGACATAGCCCAAAGGTCTAGGCAATACCAAAGGCCAATCGTGAAGATGCTAAAACTCCCTTTGAGAGCCATCCCCGCGGCAGAGGAGGGAGCGCAATAGAAAAAGACCTATGGAGGGATAACGACAGCGTAGAGACCCCGGTTAATATGGAAGATGCTCAAATCCACGAAATCGATACGATTTTTGGAGGACCATACGTTGGGGCAATACAAGAAATTTCCAAAGGAATTATACTAGAGAGGCCAAAGACCCCCCCCTATTGACTAGCTACATAGTCAATACCAGTTCCCGAAAAAGGTAACTACCAATTATTGCTTCACCTAGGAAAATACTGAGGGTGTACACTTCTCTCATTGTGACGCCTTTGTCTTAAGGGTCGTTGTGGCTCGTAATGGGTTGAACGGATGCTAGTTGATAATGGTAGCTCCGTCAACATTCTCTTTGGAGCCACTTTTGACAAGATGATCGACGATCACGAATTAACTCCCATAACCACTACCATGTACTGCTCACCGACTATAACATCATCCTAAGAGGAAAAATAACTCTTGCAACGAAAATGGGAGAGCCTCCCCAAATAGCTTTAAACTTCATAAAATTCTTGGTAGTGGATAACATGTCATCTTACCATGGGGTACTAGGTAGACCCATCCTAAAATATTTATGGGCCGTCACTGAATGTGGGATCGCCATAGTTAGAGGTTACCAGATAAGAGCGCGCGAGTGCTAGCTAAACTCAATAAAAAAGGTCGAACACAGGGATGTCAATGTGGTGCTATGGATGTTGATATGGTCAATGCCACATCGAGATGACGGATGCCCTCGAGTAGGGTGTCATGCTCAATGAACTGGACCCCCGTGTTATCGAGTTTAAATCTCAAACATCACCAATAGAAGAGCTATGAAGTTTTCTAGTAGACTCTCAAGACCCCACCAAGGCATTGCAAGTGGGAAAAGGCTTGCCACCGGAGGCTAAAGAAAGACTCAATGATTTTTTTATGTAGAAATCTTGATGTATTTGCATGGAGGCACGAGGACATGGTAAACATTAACCACAAGGTCAGTTGCCACAACCAAAAAATTGATCTTACGGTTTCCCTTCTTAGACAGAATAGAAGAGCCCTCAACCCGGAGAGATATGAGGCCTTGAAGGAGGAATGCAAAAGATGATAAAGAATGAATTCATCAGGGATACCATATACCTGAAATGGGTCTCAAACCAGGTTTTGGTAAAGAAACACAATGGTAAATGGATGATGTGCATCGACTTTTTCACCCTCAACCAAGCTTGTTCTAAGGACAATTTTCATCTTCCAATGATAGACCAACTTGTGGACTCCGCTGCTGGGTAGGAGCTTTTGAGCTTCGTGGATGCCTATCTGGGCTATAATCATATCCCCATACACCTGGCAAATGGGAAAAATACATCTTTCATCACTGATAGATATCTTTATTGTCACAAAATGATGCCCTTTGGGCTGAAAAATAGCAGGCCACCTATCAGAGGCTTGTGTTTACCAACCTCATTGGCAAAACAATGGATGTCTATGCAGATGACATTCTTGTAAAAAGCTTAAATGAAAATGACCATGTAATACCTGGAAGAAACTTTCCAAATTTTACAAAGGTACGGGATGAGGTTGAACCCTCTTAAGTGTACGTTCAATGTTGCCTCCGACAAATTCCTAGGATACATGGTCAATCAGAGGGGCATAAAGGCTAATCCAGGAAAAAAAAATCCTAGCATTGGTCGAGATAAGGCCCCCCTAAAAAATGAAAGGAGGTGCAAAGCTTAAGGGGCATGTGGCGACTTTAAGCCATTTCATCTCGAAATCCACTGACAAATGCCTCCCTTTCTTTAAGGTCTTAAAAGGGGGCAAGAAGTTCCAATGGATGGAGGAGTGTGAAGAGGCCTTCTAGAGGCTGAAAAAGCTTCTAGGGCGGCCCCCCTCCTCTCAAAACCCAAGTCTGGAGAGGCCCTGTAACTCTATTTGACCTATCCAATGAAGTCATTGGCCCGGTTCACGTAAGAGAAAAAGGTGCCCTCCAGTTACTTGTTTACTACGTAAATAAGGAACTTTAGGAGGTTGAAACTCGCTATCCTAATATGGAGAAGTTAATTGTAGCCTTGATCACTACATCCAGAAAATTAAGGTTATACTTCCAAGCTCATACAATACTCGTGTTAATCGACTTTGCGCTCAAGAAAGTGCTTCAGAAGCCCTACGCTTCGGGTAGATTACTGAAATGGGTAGTTGAGCTCAACGAGTTTGATATCGTTTTCAAGATAAAACTTCTATCAAAGGACAGGCTCGACGGACTTCGTGGTGGAATTTGCCAAAATCCTGGAGATGGAAAAAAATAATGAAGCTCATAAAACCTCCCACATGAAACTTGCTCGTGGATGGTTCATCAGGAGAAACATGCTCAAGAGCGGGTGTTGTCCTTGTTAGCCCCGAAGGACATAAGATCAACTGTGCAAAAATGAGGTTCAGGTTTAAGGCTACCAACAACGCGACTAAGTATGAAGCACTACTTGCTAGCCTAAAGTTGGCTAAAGAAATGTAGGTGAAGAGGTTGCTCATTAACAATGATTCCTAGTTAATAGTTAGTCAGGTTAATGGCAACTTCACATCAAGGGACAAGGGCATGGCTACGTACCTCATATTGGTAATGGATCTACCCTTATCTTTTGAAATTTCGAGTTAGCTCAAATCTCAAGCGTTGAAAATGCCCACGCCCTACCTTGTCCAAGCTGGCTAGTAGTAAAACTCAGAACTACTAACAATTGTTCCGATTGAACACCTCTCAGAACCCTCAATTGCTAAGGAAAAATAGGTAATGGGGTAGAAGGAACGCCTACATGGATGCAACCTATAGTAGTTTTCCTTAAAGATCAAGTCCTTCCCAACAACAAAGAAAACTTGATGCCTCCAAAGGAGCATAGGTCGATGAACTGCTACAAGTATTGTAGACAATCTGGACTACAAGTCGGACCCAACTAGATAAACTCATTTCTCAATTACTTACGGTGCTGAAGTAATTGGTGGAAGTTGGATTACCCTCTCATTGTTGATTGCGATTCAATTAAATATCCAACGATGAGTTGGGAAGATGCGAGCTCGATTTCCTCAACGAAAAGAAGAATAAATCTCAAGTGAAACTAGCCGCATATTAAAAGAAGATAACTCGTTGATACAACGCGAGAGTTAAGAAAAGGTCCTTTCGGATAAATGACTGGCGCTTTAGAGAGTTTTTCTTATCCTCCAAAGAACTAGGGGTAGGTACGCTGGGTCCAAACCTGGAAGGTACATACTGAATCAAAGAAGAACTATGACTTGACACTTATTGGATAGAAGATCTGGATAGGAAAATACAACTTTATCTGTGAAACAGAGAATATCTTAGGATATACGACCAATGAATGAGCTTTATGGTTGGAAGATCTTTCCCGCTCCTATAAATATTTCAAAGTGATTCAATAAAAGTACGTTTTGTTTAAAAGAGTTAAAACATAGTTTCCCATGACGAAGTTGTACATTATGGGAGAAGCCCCTATATGAATGAATCATCCATTATGTATGGAAGCGTGAGAGCCTTGACGAAGAGGGTCAGATACCAAAAGAGATTATCTCATTGGTTCTCTGAGACGTAGAACACATGTCTCACATTACGAAGCTGAACGTCATGGGAGAAGCCTCTACATGGATGAATCATCTATCATGTATGGAAGTGTATACACCTCAGGAAAGAGGGTCAGATCCTAAAAGGAATTACCTCATTGGTTTTTTGAGGCGTACAACACATGCCTCCCATACTGAAGTTGAACGTCATGGAGAGCCCCTACATGAATTAACCATCCACAATGTATGGAAGCATGGAGACTCGAAGAAAAAGGATCATATTCTAAAATGGAATTATCGCATTGGTTCTCCGTAGAATAAAACACATGCCTCCCATGACAAAGCTGAATGTCATGGAAGAAGTGGAAACGATATTGAAGAACATTTTGGAAGTTCCATGTATTCTCAAGATTAACTATGTTTGAAATGTTTGAAGGATCATTCATCTTTGGAGGTCATCATATTTACTTCAGTTTAACTTGCAAGTTAAATTGTTTAAGTTATGCACAATATTGAAGTCACATTTCAATTATTGAAGACATGAAAATAGAAAAACATTCACTTTGCAAGAATTTGGGGCTTCAATCAACACCAAACCGGGCTCAGAAAACCAATCAAACGAACACCAATCTCCAAAGGCTCGACCCAACAATCNTTCATCAGGAGAAACATGCTCAAGAGCGAGTGTTGTCCTTGTTAGCCCCGAAGGATAAAGATCAACTGTGCAAAAATGAGGTTCAGGTTTAAGGCTACCAACAATGCGACTAAATATGAAGCATTACTTGCTAGTCTAAATTTGGCTAAAGAAATGCAAGTGAAGAGGTTGCTCATTAACAATGATTCCTAGTTAATAGTTAGTCAGGTTAATGGCAACTTCACATCAAGGGACAAGGGCATGGCTACGTACCTCAAATTGGTGATGGATCTACCCTTATCTTTTGAAATTTCGAGTTAGCTCAAATCTCAAGCGTTGAAAATGCCCACGCCCTACCTTGTCCAAGCTGGCTAGTCGTAAAACTCAGAACTACTTACAATTGTTCCAATTGAACACCTCTCAGAACCCTCAATTGATAAGGAAAAATAGGTAATAGGGTAGAAGGAACACCTACATGGATGCAACCTATAATAGCTTTCCTTAAAGATCAAGTCCTTCCCAACAACAAAGAAAACTTTGAAAAGAAAACTTGATGCCTCCAAAGGAGCATGGGTCGATGAACTGCTACAAGTATTGTGGACAATCTAGACTACAAGTCGGACCCAACTAGAGAAACTCATTTCTCAATTACTTACGGTGCTGAAGTAATTGGTGGAAGTTGGATTACCCTTTCATTGTCGATTGCGATTCAATTAAATATCCAACGATGAGTTAGGAAGATGCGAGCTCTATTTTCTCAATGAAAAGAAGGATAAATCTCAAGTGAAACTAGCCGCATGTTAAAAGAAGATGACTCGTTGATACAACGCAAGAGTTAAGAAAAGGTCCTTTCGGATAAATGATTTTGCGCTTTAGAAAGTTTTTCTTAGCCTCCAAAGAACTAGGGGTAGGTACGCTGGGTCCAAACCTGGAAGGTACATACTGAATCAAAGAAGAACTACGACTTGACACTTATTGGATAGAAGATCTGGATGGGAAAATACAACTTTATCTGTGAAACAGAGAATATCTTAGGATATACGACCAATGAATGAGCTTTATGGTTGGAAGATCTTTCCCGCCCCTATAAATATTTCAAAGTGATTCAATAAAAGTACGTTTGTTTAAAAGAGTTAAAACATATGTTTCCCATGACGAAGTTGTACGTTATGGGAGAAGCCCCTATGTGAATGAATCATCCATTATGTATGGAAGCGTGAGAGCCTTGACGAAGAGGGTCAGATACCAAAAGAGATTATCTCATTGGTTCTCTGAGATGTAGATCACATGTCTCACATTACAAAGTTGAACGTCATGGGAGAAGCCTCTACATGGATGAGTCATCTGCCATGTATGGAAGCGTATGCGCCTCAGGAAAGAGGGTCAGATCCCAAAAGGAATTACCTCATTGGTTTTTCGAGGCGTACAACACATGTCTCCCATACTGAAGTTGAACGTCATGGAGAGCCCCTACATGAATTAACCATCCACAATGTATGGAAGCATGGACGACTCGAAGAAAAGGATCATATTCTAAAATGGAATTATCACATTGGTTCTCCATGGAATAAAATACATGCCTCCCATGACAAAGCTGAATGTCATGGAAGAAGTGGAAACGATATTGAAGAACATTTTGTAAGTTCCATGTATTCTCAAGATTAACCATGTTTGAAATGTTTGAAGGATCATTCATCTTTGGAGGTCATCATATTTACTTCAGTTTAACTTGCAAGTTAAATTGTTTAAGTTATGCACAATATTGAAGTCACATTTCAATTATTGAAGACATGAAAATAGAAAAACATTCACTTCATTGATAAAGATATATGTACAAAGGATACCTTCAACCATTACATTAAAATAGAAATCATATACTATGCTAGAGGTGGCAAGGAGTCCAATGCTTCAGTAGCAGGCGCTTTAATAGCCGAGCTTCTTGGCCTAAAGCTTCGCCCTCAAGAACACCATCTTGGTCCACTTCTACTTCATATTTCAACGTGTCATCAACGGGGGTCTGATGTACCTCCTCCAAGAACTCTGCCTTCAATTCAGGAACATTGAGTTTTGGGTAAAGTTCTCCTACCCTATCTCCTATCTCAACATAAGTAAACCTCCTCCAATAGGCACCGAAGTACTAGTACTATTTCGTTAAGTGGAAGTGGCAATGTAGTCCTTCACCACCTCCTCACCTAATTTTTGAGCACTAGCCTTGTCGTGCTCAGCCTCCTGCATATAGTGCCTTAGTTAGGTCTCCAGAAACCTATTCGCATCCTTGAGCCTAGGGTTTTCTAAGTTTGCAGTGGCACCTTGGAACTCAGGTGGTAGCATGTTCATCACTGTTGGGGCAATCTTCTCATCCTGTCCAGCCAAAATTCTTCATGACTTTCCATGGGTCCTCACCACTAAAGTCTTCTTCACAACCTCAGAGGTTTGCTCTACCTCCTTCGCAGCCTCTTCACCGACCTCCCTTGCCTTGTGAGCCTTACAGCAGTGAAGGAAGACTGCATTAGTTTTGGAGATGGTGGATGTGGGTCTGTTTGGCCACCGAGGCACTTGTTGTGTCTAACTTCCCAGAAGCAGGGCTAGTTCCATAGGAAAATTTTCTTTTCTTTTGGGGCATCTCCACATTTCCCTTGCCCTTATCAACATTCTGGACCCCTTCTTCCTCACTCTCATCATGTTCTTTGCTGGGGCATTCGAATTTTCCCCTAACATGCTTGGCACCTTCAGAGGACAATTTCAAAGCCCAGGAGCTCACTGTGGAAGTTGCCCTCAATATAGAAGCCATGTTAGGGATGTGATACTTTTTCCTCCTAAGGTCATCTGTAAATAACAAAGGCAATGTTAAAATCAATCTAAAGTCCAAGAACATCTACACGGAGCCTCAATATTTACCTTTCGGAGCCATTAATCCAAAGTCAGGGAAGAACTTGATACAGTCAATTAGACGGTCTAAGTGACGTGACCTATGAGGACGTATGTAGATGTCTTTGATGACGTCCCACTAAGCTTGTGAGAGTTCGAAGCGAGTCCCTGAAATTGCAAACCAAGGAACGTCAGATAAAGTTATAAACAAATGACAAGTTTCAAAAAGAAAAACTCATGAGCTTCGGAATATTGAGTCGACGTAGTATAAGCTGGGCCTTATCTCCCTCAACCATCTACCACTTATCCTTGACCCAGAACCATGACTCTTTCCACCCTTTTATGGAGGATGGCAAACCTACTATAAAAGGGGCATGGGCCTCCCACGGAGTCATATAATACCACCCTTTAGACTCTCCTTTCCCAAGTACTCGGGTTGGAAAAGAGTTTGGAAGACATAATAGGGCATATCCTCGCCAAGCGAGGTCTTCTTCCAAAGGAAGTACGCCCCAACCAACTAGCTATACCCATTTGGCAATAATTATGTGTGAGCCAACATATAGGACCTCAACATCACCCTAAAAATGGGTGTAGAGGTAGACACATACCTGCCTTTAACAAAAATTCACTAATGGCCACACAACCTGGTCTCGAATAACATGCAGTTCGTGGGCCTCGGGTTCTAAGAGTTCTATAGAATCTAGGATTCTATACTTCTCCATAAGTTCAACTAATTTGGCAGAGGTCATAGTAAAAGGGATTATTGCAGTCCCCCCACCCAACCTCATAATTTATTGGACCTTCACTCATGGCCCAAAAATCACCGTCCAACCCCTAGACATGACGTGCTCCCCAACCCTAGTAATGGTTACCCTCTCATTGCTAAACTACACTCAGAACCCATTGAAATTGAAAAAAATATGGAATGAAGGATGGGAAGACTAAGAAATTATCTAAACGAAAAGAAGTTCTAAGAACATGACATTGACAGAGAACAGAAATAGCCGGAAAGTTTTTTAAATGCTGGAGAGTTGAAGATTTTTGCAAAGATAAAAAAACTATACAATGGCAGGTTTTTGGCTTTTATAGGAAGAGAAGACGAAGCTGAGACATTGGATCTAGACCTATTTCATTTGAATTGTCCATTTTTAACTTCATCTGAGACGTCGAATTCAAACAATTTTTCTTATTAACGCCTTAGATTAATGGGTATGTCTCACGCACGAGCCTCAGCGTGTCAATCTCAAAATGCAGCAGTGTGGCCCGCATTCAATATGTAACATATGTACGTGTATTGGAAGTCTCAACCACAATGAGTGACGACCCGCATTTGAAAATCCCGAATTCATGAAATCTTAATGGAATGATTGATGTAGTTCTTGTAATGAGTAATATGTCGAAATCTTGTCAACATAGTTTATAGGGTGGCTACCCCCTTTTTTGGGAGCATTTAATGCGCCACGGGCTAGTTGACACCCAGGATAAGATGCTTCGATTAAGGAGATGAAGCCACGTGTCCTCTCATCCAATGGTCACCATTTCACATGTAACATTATAAATATTCCCCCCTTTGTGTCATTTGAGAGAAAAAAAAAAAAAAAAAAAATAAAAAAAAAAACAAAAAAAAAAAAATATAAAAAGAAAATATAAATATAATAATAAAAAATCATTAGATAAAAAATTATGTAAATGTTGGAATTG
>CAIGRF010096710.1:0-12883 GCA_903798235.1 Fraxinus ornus
GCGAAGGGTTTAAGCGGCTAAAGGTTTTCTTCCTCGGTAGGCACCAATTTATCTTGCGTTGCAGTGATTTCTACTGAACTTCTTCATCAACAAAATTGGAAGGTAGTGTAGGATTTTATTAGTGTAAAAAGGGGCTTCGCACTCGATCTGATTGTTGTGAATGATTTAATCCCACTAGACCCCAGGCGGCCCTGCCCCTGTGATTGACAATGAAGACGCTGAAGAATAAAAAAGAGGAAGCTGGAAAGATAAATGAGAGTCTAAGAAGAATAGAACAACAATTAGAACAATCAGCTTATAAGCCGGAAGATGCTTCATCTGATTCTGATTTTGAAGTCGTTGACAATGAGGTAATTACTATTTCGTTCAATTTTTTAATTTATTTAGGGCTCTTATGAAGTTATTGGTGCAAAGAAATGATACGAACTTCTTATTTTAGCTGGTTAAGGGCAATGATTGATTTTTATAATGTCTTGTATATGATTTTTTGAGTGGGATTTTAAAGTATAGTTCTTGGCATTGGAAAAATTGTAATAACGGGATGTTATTGTTTCTTTTGTTCATATTCTATGCTTGGAAATATGGTTCAGGAGGAAGAGAATTCAAATATTAATTTTATTTTTCAATTCGAATAAATGGGAAATGCCTTCAAGTTTTAACGTCTAGTTTCTAGGTGAAGAAATCTTTTTTTTCTTTTTAAATTGGAATTATATTGGTAATTGATAGCGCAAATCAAATGCTAACCAGGAGTTTCTGTTGATTACACACGTGTTCACTTGTCTTTATATTGGAGTAGGAGGTTATTCATTATGGAGTTTATAGAGATTATGGCAATAGGGGCCTTGTATTTGGACCACAGTTATTTTGCAAGTTTAAGAAATATTTTTTATATTGATTCAGTGATTTCATTTTATCTTCTTGATGATGTTAGAGTTTATCTGAGGATGAAGACTCCATAAGCGAATCAGAATCTGAACAGAGTGAACCCTCTGACAATGAGGTATGAGTGGCGATTCCTTGTTTTATATTAGCAATCATTCCTGAAATAAAATTTGCAAATTTGATATTACTACCCCTTTATTTATCAGTCATGCAAATAATCCCAATGTTGTTTATGAGCACTAGAATGTGAATTTTATAATTAAATGTGATATTTTTGAGGAAATCCAGTTCCTAATTTGAATTCCTTGGTAACGTGTGTGTAGACTATATAGTTTTACAAGTGTATTTGTTAAAGATGCGATATCTGCATTATTCTTTTGGAATGATTTGGTTGTGTCTTTTGCTGTTAACGCAATGGTATGTGCTTGGGTTTACTCAAACCCCATTTTATGTGTCATTATTTGTCATTTAATGTAGTTGCTGCAGTCGATGTTTGTTAAAAAGAGCAGGTATCCTTTTTCTTCACTTCAGTGCTCAACTCGATATTTAGTAACGGTGATGGGTGATATGGCAGGATGTTGTTGTCCCAAGTGATGATGATGAGGGTGGAAGCGCTGGTGATGATACCAGTAAGAGCAGCACAATGGATGGAGGGGAAAGTGATGATTCCCATGAGGTAGTTGAGGAGAGTGATTCATCTGAAGATGAGGTCAGTGGCATATTTCTAGTTTCTACTATTAGAATGTTTACTCTATTTTGAATTTAAACAATGTTTCTTTACCGTCTCATTTCATTTCGCCGATGGTAAAAGTCAGGTCGCTCCTCGTAATACTGTTGGTAGTGTTCCATTGGAATGGTACAAGGATGAGGAACATATTGGATATAATTTAGCAGGGAAGAAAATCAAGAAAAAGGAGAGACAGAATAAGCTGGATTCATTTCTTGCAAGTGCTGATGATTCCAAGAGTTGGTGAGTTCACGACTTCAACATGTATTTGAGTATGAGCTTCGACTAAAGAGTTTCAACAATGAACAATGCATGTTGGACAAATATTCTTTTGATGCTCGCGAGTTCACGTATAATTTGCTTTTTGAAAGAGGCTGGGGTACTATTATTTGTATTCTTTTCGTCCTATTCAGGCGTAAGATCTATGATGAGTATAATGATGAGGAAGTGGAGCTAACCAAGGAAGAGACTAAACTTATCCGCAGATTATTGGATGGAAAGGCACCACATGCTGAATTTGATCCATATCAGGTGCACACTCTTCCCTATTTCTCTCTTTGTTTTTTGGTTTTCTATCTTTTGGATGTTCGCAATCCTATTAGTATCTATTTTTGGAACTTATTCCTCTCTGTCTGAAGAAACTTCTTGTGGTTCTTGTTTCTTTTCTGCAGTCCTATGTTGATTTTTTTGCCTGGGATGACTCCAAGCATCCACTTTCCAATGCTCCAGAACCAAAGAGACGTTTTATTCCTTCAAAATGGGAGAGTAAAAAGGTAATTTATATTGGAGTATATTGTTTTTTGCTCAAGCAAATTCTTATAAGTAATCCATTTCAAGCCGTCACACTCTCAATATGTTGCTATATTTGCTCCTTTCACCTTTGACTATTCCCATTAATGTAATATGAAAGTGAAAACTCACACATGTTCTCAAGCAAAATTGCATAGTTCTTGGACCTCAAGTTTTTGACATGATATAAGTTATAGCTGTTAGCCCAAGAATAACTAACTAAGGAGGGGGTGAATTGATTTTTGAAACTTTTTCGACACTTAATCTCAAAACAATTCAATATACAAGATATAATTGCAAAGTATAATACTAGAATTAAATATGCAAGTTTGATATTTTAATTCAAGTATGGATATAGCGCAATATAAATGACAATGTAAAGTAAAGTGGAATAATGTAAAGATAACAAACCAATTTAATGGGGCTCGATACACAATGTGTTCTACGTCCCTGTTACCAAACTCTCCGTTACGAGCAATGTCAAATGCACTATAATGGTAACTTACAACAAGGAGCACTTATCTTAGGTGACTTACGACAAGGAGCACTTACCCTTAAGTGGCTTACGACAAGGTGCACTTATTTTTAAGTGACTTACAACAAGGAGCACGTATCCTTACAAATGAGTTTTCACAAGACTCTTGAAACCGTCAAAGTGTAAGTGATAATTTTACAATTGAAGAAACTCTCTTAATCAATGATATAATCAAGTTAAGTATTAGAAAATTAGGTAAACACTTCAATAAATAGCAAACATGGTATAAAAAGGCGGTAGTGAGGCTCGCCTTACCGTGAGGCGCATGTAGTATGCCTCGAGGCGGTATTTTTGAGGCTAAAAATATGAGGCTCACGCTTCTAAATCTTAGGCGCACGTCTCATGGAGAATGAGGCATGCGCCTTATTTAAAATTTGATTTTTCAATTGTATAAAAAGAAATCAGAAAGTGCTATTTTTAAAAAAAGAAAATAGCTCATTTAAAAAGGTATTTTAGGCCCAAACAAAACAATAAAATACCTAGAAAACTAAACGGCAGCCAGAAATTAGAGGACCAAAAAGGGAATAGATTCAACAAAAATTCAAAAGTCAGAATTTAAGAAGAGTATCTTCTTCTTCATCGGTTCATGTATGTTTTTCCTCTTTTCTTTTTTGTTTTCTTCTTCTTAGAGTTCAGTAAATCTCGCATGCAATTAGTTGCTTCATATACACATCTGGAAATTATAAATTTTATAAATGTTTTGATTTATATAATTAACACACATGAATTCATCAAACATTTGTATAAACTCTAAAACTCATGTATCTATACTATATGCTCCAACTTTGATTTTTTTGTATTTTTATATTATTTTATAATTCTTTTACTTAGATTTTTTGTTTTTTGTGAGGCTTACGCCTCAATCCGCCTCGAGGCTTACGCCTCGCCTCATAAAGAAAAACCGCCTCAATACTTAGTTTCGCCTTTTTAAACTTTGATAGCAAGTAATAAAGCTCAAATGTTTGTGTTGTAAACTTTGATGAATAATGAAATTGTTTGTATCTTTGTATCAAAGTTTTTCAACCAATGATCTCTCTTAACAAATAATACAAGTTAAGTATGAAGAAAGATTTTACACTTTAATAAAAGTGTTGACAAAGAAAACTTTTATTAAGAATTGAAAAAGATGAGATTGGGAAGTTTCTTTGTAAAATAGAATTCTTGATGAAATAGATGAACCTATTTTTGATCAATCAAGAAATTCTTTGTATCAAAGTTTTCAACTTATGATCTCTCTTAATAATAATACAAGTTAAGTGCTTATATTCTTCATTATCCCGTTAAATTTGATGACTATGATGACCTCGAAGATTGTTGTCGAGTCACCAATCGATCACTATCCACCACAATGACTCTAAACCTACATCACCTTACCATACCATGCAAAATTCTTCACCATGCTATTGCTCATATTATAGTCCCTCGGAATGGACACTTTGAAGAGGTTCATCACCTCGAATTGTTCATTCTTGACTCTTTTGTTGGTCGTCAATTGGACTTTTCCTACCTATTTTTGAAGCACATTAAACATATCTATGATTCTCCTAGAGCCTTATGCTTACCTTATTTACAGATGAAGTCACCAAATCCGGCATCAGTTCGGTAGAAATTAAAAAATCTTATTTACAGAGTGTTTGATGTAGATTAAAATCACATTTTAAGTGGATTGTGAAATAAGTTTTTTGAAATGTGTGATGAAAATGTGTGTGACCCATGAAAAATGTTGTTGATATTGATTGTTTGACTTTGACTTAGATTAAAATTGATTTTAATTCAGTCCAAACATGCCTTTAATGTTATTGAAAAAGTAATTTTTGCCAAAAATATTCATAATTTACCCTCATTTAATTAAATAACTAGTAGTAAATTATTAGTGGAAGTAGTAAAGAAATAAAGGTATATTAGTAAACAAATAAAACAAAACATTTTTAATAAAGAAGTAAGACCATATAATTGAGACAAGAAATAAGGAAAGTAAATTTATATAAATGAGATGGAGGGGGTATAATTTTTTTTTTTTTTTTTGCCAATCTTGCACTAATATGTCTGGAATTCAGCAGCTAAATCTTCTAATGCCTTCCAGGATCATCCAAACACTCTGTAAATAAGATTTTTTAATTTCTTCCTTGAGAAAAGACTTATCGTCTTATGACACATTGAAATGTTTAAATATTTTTGTAAGAAGCATGCCATAAGGTAAGCCTTAAGGCTCTAGGAGAATCATAGATATGTTTAATGTGCTTCAAAAATAGGTAGGGAAAGTCCAATTGACGACCAAAAAGGAATGAGTCAAGAATGAACAAGTCGAGGTGATGAACCTCTTCAAAGTGTCCATTCCGAAGGACTATAATATGAGCAATAGCATGGTGAAGAATTTTGCATGGTATGGTAAGGTGATGTAGGTTTAGAGTCATTGTGGTGGATAGTGATCGATTGGTGACTCGACAACAAGCTTCGAGGTCATCATAGCCATCAAATTTAACGGGATAATGAAGAATATAAGCACTTAACTTGTATTATTTGGTAAGAGAGATCATATATTGAAAACTTTGAAACAAAGAATTTCTTGATTGATCAAAAATAGGTCCATCTATTTCATCAAGAATTCTATTTTACAAAGAAACTTCCAAATCTCATCTTTTTCAATTCTTGATAAAGGTTTTCTTTGCCAACACTTTTATTAAAGTGCAAAATCTCTCTTCATACTTAACTTGTATTATTTGTTAAGAGAGATCATTGGTTGAAAAATTTTGATACAAAGATACAAACTATTTCATAATTCATCAAAGTTTACAATACAAACACTTGAGCTTTATTGTTTGCTATCTATTGAAGTGTTTTACCTAACTTTCTAATACTTAACTTGATTATATCATTGGTTAAGAGAGTTTTTTCAATGGTCACTTAGGTGAGTACCTGACTGTAAACTTCAGGGCCCCGTGGAATTAGTCGAGGTGCGCGCAAGTTGGCCGGACATCCACGGTTATAAAAAAAAAAATTACACTGTGACGGTTTCGAGAGCCTTGTGAAAACTCGATTGTAAGGATAAGTGCTCCTTGTTGTAAGTCACCTAAAGATAAGTGCTCCTTGTTATAAGTCACCTAAGGGTAAGTGCTCCTTGTCGTAAGTCACCTAAGGATAAGTGCTCCTTGTTGTAAGTTACTTAGGGATCGGTACTCATTGTTGTAAGTTACCATTATAGTGCATTTGACATTGCTCGTGACGGAGAGCTTGGTAACGAGGACGTAGAACACATTGTGTATCGAACCCCATTAAATTAATTTGTTATCTTTACATTATTGCACTTTACTTTACATTGTCATTTATATTGCGCTATATCCATACTTGAATTAATATATTATAGTAATATACTTTGTAATTATATCTTGTGTATTGAATTGTTTTGAGACTAAGTGTCGAAAAAGTTTCAAAAATCAATTCACCCCCCTTTTGGTTAGTTATTCTTGGGCTAACAATAGTTGCCCCACTGAGATAAGGCCATGTAAAAGCCCCTTTGTGAGATCGGGGCCAACAAACCTAAAATGGTCTTCATGGATAAGCCTGCCTTTGATAGAGTTTCTTCTCATATGATCGGGGGAGAATACGGTAACCAGGGCTAAAACCATACCTTGGCCATCAATAGAAGCATTCTACACTACCCTTTTTTTTAGAGGAACAATTCCCTCGTCTGAGAACCGTCATTCATGTACTATTCCTCCACACTTAAAAAAACGATTAAGAATCTCGAGATCTCTGTCAGTATGAAAAGAAAGATAATTTTTGTATTCAAAAGAGTATGAATCAGATTGAATTAGTCATACTATGCTGAATTCCGTTAAAAGCAATGAAGGATAAGAGAAATGATCTGTACTACAATATTAAGCTATTCTTATTTCATACTGTTCATATAATTTGAATCATGACACAACCTATAGTTATCAGACCATCCCGGACATCGACCTGGACAAAGGTAGGTCAATGGGTTGCTGGCTCACCGATTGAACCAGTGGGTCAATTTCTATGAACTATAACATAAAATCATTAATTTTTGCCATTCACTAAATTAACATTACATTAATTTTGTAACAAAATATCACTCTGGAAGCCCAAAATCATTCAAAACACTACACATATTGTAGAAAATATCACCATCGGACATGTATTTAGCAAAATAAGTTCCAATTTCATCAACTAATAATGGTCAATTCTGTCAAACATAATAATAATATTTCTAGATATTTTAGTTATCAAGAAATTAAAATATATGGAAAAAAACTTAGAACTTTACAATACCTGCTCTTTTTTCAACAAGTATACTCTGAGACTTGTGGGTTGAATGTAAGAGAAGATTAATAGAAGGCAATTTTTGTTAGGTATTGGTTTGGTATTGTGAATTGGCTGGCTGGAAGAGAAACTTCATCGAGAAAGAGAGCATGGCTGAATCTTCTGACTGCGAAAGTGGAATAGGGTAAAAAAATTGAAGTCTTTCAAGAAGTAATGACCATAGCGTGTCGTGAGATTACAGCTCACCAGTTCCATTAAAAACCTGGCGGTTTTTCCGAGTTGTTAGCCATTAGCTTGCTGAGTTAAATTGAACAAACCGGACCAGTTGGGACACCAGGTCGCCGGTTTTCCAGTTGGACTGGCTGCGCCTGTCCGGATTTAGTGACACTGGGTGATGCACAATTAACAGGAAGCTGAGACGTGCCTGTTTCATATTTTATCTGGGCTACTTATCTATGCTGCTTGCAAACCTTAAAAATGTAAACGAAGTTGTTTGTAGTACTTTCTTTACCAATGAAATGATGACTTGGGAGGTCTTTGGATGGAAGTTTTGCATTCCTGCTCTCTTGACATTATAAATATAATCTTCTTGCAGTTGATGTAACAAGATGTGTAGCAAGAGTTTGAATTGGTAATTTTTTTTGTATGAGGCACTTGCGTCACATATGAAGAGAAAATAAATCAAAAATATATTTCCAAGATGTTTACTGCTTGCATATGCTGCCAAGTACAAGTATACACTCTCCTATTTCTTTTATGCACATGGGTGGTTTCTGTTCTTTGATTATGTTTCTCTCTTTTCAAACCCAATGTTCTAATACTCTTTTCAAACCCAATGTTCTAATACTGTAAAGGTTGATGGATATGAAAACGAGTAAATATTATGCATTTATTCTTTGTCCATTGTTTTGTACTTATAGGTTCTCGAGCTTGTTCGGGCATATCGAAAGGGACATATAAAATTTGATAACAAAGCTAAGGAACAGTCGAATCTTTATGACTTGTGGGCAGATGATTCTAGCTTGACAGAAAGACAAGGATTGGCACATATTCCTGCACCAAAGTTCAAGTTACCAGGTTTAGGATTGAAATATGAAATATTCATGACTTCTATTGTCAAATATTTGTTTAGCAATTGGATTCAAAAGAAGAGTTGTGACTAACTAAAGTTTGATTTCAGGCCACGAGGAATCTTTCAATCCTTCTGGAGAATACATCCCATCACAGGAAGAAATTAATGCCGATCAGCTCATCTCTGAGGATGACCGTCCTAAATTTATTCCCCAACGGTACTTCCTGATCCTTTAGATTGTTTCATTTCGTCTTGTTTTCACTTTCGACGCTTTATATTAAAATTTCTGGATTATAAGCCTTCATATTCTGTAGGTTCACATTCTACCGAAGTGTTCCCGCATATGAGAAAGCTGTTAGCGAAAGGTTTGGTCGTTGTTTGGATCTTTATCTATGTCCTCGAGCTCGGAAAAAACGTGTATGTGTGAAGAAGCAGTTTTTGTTTAGATAGATTTGATTTATCCTGCACAAGGTCTGTCGATTTATTCATTGAACTAAAATCTATAGATTAATGAATTAACTAGAATTTTCTCATTATTTCAGATTAATATTGATCCTGAGACGTTGAAGCCTAAGTTGCCAAGTCGTAAAGATCTTAAACCTTATCCAACAACATGTTATCTGGAGTACAAAGGTCATAAAGGTCCTGTCATTTCAGTTACTACAGAATCTACCGGTCAATGGATTGCTTCTGGTCTGACCTCAATTTGTAGCCATTATCTTCTATCTCCATCTCAAAGAAATACAATAGTTAGAATTCTCATAATGTTACATAAAAAAGAACTTTCTTTATGAAGGTTCAAATGATGGAAGTGTTCGTGTTTGGGATGTTGACACTGGAAGATGTCTTAGGGTCTGGGATATAGGCGAACCTGTTCAGCAAGTTGTATGGAATCCTCTTCCCGAGCTTCCTTTATTAGCAATTGCAGCGTAAGACCATTACATGAGCATTTTTCTTTTTTGAAAATGGATATCGTATTGACAAATATTATGTACCACTACATTTGCAGGGGTCAGGCTGTGTTTATTTTGAACGCTGGATTAGGAAGTCAAGAAGAACAGAGAAAGATTGAAGAGCTTCTGTGTTTTGAAACCCCGAAAGCACCGGATGATTCTGGTCAGTAGTAGTTAGATATTTCTTGCATTTTGTTTGAGGTTAATATTCTGCATTCATGTAATATCTCCCGTATTCAGACAAGAATGCACCCTTTATTAGCTGGGCTTCGGATGATAAGCATGGGGGAATCAGGTTGAATCACTTTAAGGTACTGTGTGCATCTTTTTATGCAATGAAATTTGGAGCTAGTGGTCATAGCTCATCCGAGGAATCTATGTGCTTATCTTTATTGGGTTGTGCAGACTGTATCTTCAATAGAGTGGCATCGCAAGGGAGACTATCTTTCAACACTTATGCCATATGATATCCTTACTCCAACTCTGAAGTTTATTTATTTACTGATTCACACTTACCTTATAAACGGAATGGTCTTTTTCATTTTTCAGTTTTCATTGAAGGAGATGGAATTCATCTGTGTGGTATTATCTTTCAGCACAAGATAAAACCATTTTGGCCCTTATCGCTACTTACTACGTTAGAGGAAATATGTGTTATATTTAGAGAGATATATTGTGAAAATCTATTATTAACGCGCACATTACATTTATTTTAGACTTCATATTGTTGTAAGACATGGTCTTGGTATTGTTGTTGTACGCGTAGTGAAAGGTATCGTCTTCTTATTCATAGGAATCAGGCATTTCTGTGAAGCAATTAATGTTATCCGTGTATTTTTGCTTATTTCTTAACTCATTTGTACGTGAATCAAGATCAGTATTGATCCACCAACTCTCTAAGAAACTTACTCAAAGAATACCTTACAAGTTGAGAGGACTTCCTGTTTCATCTGCTTTCCATCCGATTCGCTCTATATTCTTTATTTCAACGAAGAAGGATGTTCGTGTTTATGATCTATTGAAGCAAAAGCTTATTAAGAAGCTTGAGCCTGGAGTCCGTGAAGTTTCCTCCATTGCTATTCACCCCAGTGGTATATTTCTATTCGGAAGAGCTCTCTCTCCCCCCTCCCCTCTGTGTGTGTGTGAACAAAAACACATTTTTCCAGCCAATATCTTTCAAACTTGCCTGTTCCCCTTGTTATGCAGGTGATAATGTCATTGTCGGAAGCAAAGATGGAAAATTGTGCTGGTTTGACATGGATCTTTCTTCTCAACCCTATAAAGTCCTTCAGTATGTAGCCACTATTAATTTTTATTTAAGAGAGTTTTAGTAAAGTTTCTTAAACTTTTTATTTTGAAAAAGTTGAAGACTGCCCAAACTTGCCAATTTCGCATCTATAGAATTTGACAATTATTATGACGACATAGCAAAAGATTCTTCTGTGGAAATATAGAGGATGGGCAAGCATGGATCATTGACTCCATTTCTGGTGTAGATTAAATGATTAATAATATGAGATTTAATGGATGATATGAAAGGTAAGTCAAACTAGTAAGCTGTTTTTTAGTTCTTGGAGGGTAAGCACAAGGGAACCGTTCTCTTGTGAAGTGTCTGTTAGTGCAAGAAGACTTCTGTGGTTCTCCATAAACTCGGAAGGACTAACATTATAATGTACAAATTTTTAACTTCTTTTTCTGCTCTAATATTTGATCAATCCTGTCAAATACTGTTCACCAAACATGTTTTGAAGTTACTTTTTGTTTATATATACTGAATTGTAGTTCTGATATGACATCGACATCTGGTTTAAAAATTTGCAGGCCACATAAAAAAGACATCAACAAAGTCTCTTTCCATCGTTCATACCCTTTATTCTCGGCATGCTCAGATGATTGCACCTCATATGTTTTCCACGGAAAGGTTTATTCGGATTTGAATCAGAACCCATTAATTGTTCCCCTGGAGATTCTTCGTGGGCATGCTAGTGTGGATGGAAGAGGTAAATATTTTTTATACATGCCTAACCAGCTTTAATATCACATGGGAAACTGACTTCTGTTTCCTAAATGTCACACTTGCCTGCCTAGATGTTGAGTCAAAAGATATGGACCTCCATATTACTCTTTTTAACATCCTGGTCTTTCAATCAGTAGACCATGTTTGCAAGAAAAGAGGAATAGCTTAAATTTATCTATATATGTAATATTGTATTAATTTATGGATTCGATGTTTACGTAGTATCCAATAGCTACACGAGCTTTTGTAAATAACTGGTGCCCATGATTTGTGTAGCTCATTCCTTTTTGAGTTGGGCAGGCTTTGAATAGCTCCCATTTTGGGATCCCTGAACATGTTATTTACATCAACTACTTGGAGCATCTTTGACTATACATCATTAAATAAAATGATCTCTCAACTTCGGTAATTTGCTGCTCGAGAGGTCTTCAAATGGTGGTGCAAGCTCAATAGGAAGATATCTAACCTGTATGCTTAATTGTGATTTTTGCAGGAGTTCTGGACTGCAAGTTCCATCCAAGGCAACCATGGCTATTTACTGCAGGCGCTGATTCGGTTATCAGGCTCTATTGTCACTAAGAAAGGTCATACTGAAACCAACATGTTGTATATTTCCAGTTCCATTCAAATCCCGACTGACTTCAGGGTCTTTTCTCAGAGAACGATGCCTGAGAAAAGTTGTTTTGGTCCATATTTGAACCTTAACTCATACGAGGTTTATAGTTCTATTTATTTATCTGAATCCCATACATAATATTTAATCGTTATTTTGGTCTATTGTAATTTCAAACTTATTACTATAGACGTTTTTGAGTAGTAACACTTAATTTTATTCAAAATTAATACTATACATTGGATATATGCTATATTGGCCATGTCACATTCCTCTCTTTCTTAAACCTAGTATACAAGGTTTTTATCTGATTGAATAAAAATATAATTGACAATTTGACATAAGAAACCTTTCTATACAAATTTTTTGAACTATACGTTTAAAAAAAAATTATCGTATTCTTGTCAAAGAATCTTGTGGACTAGCTAAGAGACCCTCTTTCAAAATGAACATCTAAAAAACCAATGAAAAAATTGACATTAATAATTCTACAAGGGTCTTATGCCTGAAGTTTCATAAATATACATTAATAATTCTCAATGAAGTAAATTTTGAGTTTTGGCACCAAAAATCAGTATTTGTCAAAAGGGAAAAGTTCACACTTAGGTGTATTCTGTACCTCAATTCAAAAGTAAGTAAAATAGTTTGAAAATTCAAAAATCAGGTATAAATTTAATTAATTAAAAATATTTATTAAATATTGATAATAAAGTCACATATTCATAATTATAAGTTACATATTTATTTACTGATCACATATCGTCAAATTAATTTGTCACAGATTATTTTGTGGTCACAGATAAAAACTTTTGTAGGTCACATTATTTCGAGGTCACATATAATTTAAATTACAGGTCACATTTTATTTATGGGTCACGTAAATTACAGTTTATTGGTTACAAATTAGTTTTAGTCACAGACACATAATATTTAGTCACAAATCAGCCAAATAGATGGTCACAAAAGATTAAATAGTTGGTCACGTACACTTAATTGTTGGTCACAGACACC